>SJYC01113028.1:0-28164 GCA_006408675.1 Madoqua kirkii
ATATATGGAATTTAGAAAGATAGTAATGATGACCCTGTAAGTGAGACAACATAAGAGACACGGAGGTATAGAACAGACTTTTGGCTTCTGAGGGAGAGGGAGAGGGTGGGATGATTGGGGAGAATGGCACCAAAACATGTATACTATCATATAAGAAATGAAGCGCCAGTCTATGTTCAATACAGGATACAGGATGCTTGGGGCTGGTGTACGGGATGATCTGGGGAGATGGTGTGGGGTGGGAGATGGGAGGGGGCTTCAGCATTGGGAGATCGTGTACACCTGTGGCTGATTCATGTCAATGTATGGCAAAACCAATACAGTATTGTAAAATAGAATAAAGTATTAAGTAAAATTTTTAAAAAATAATAATTTTTTTTTAAAAAGGACACTGAGAGCTCCCACATAAGAAAATTTGGTAGTTCTGATAGCTGTGGACATTGGAAACAAGCAGACACAGGAGTAGGACCAGATTAGAGTCTAAGCTGCCCTCATAGCAGGCCCAGAGACCAACACAGTGTTGGAGGGCAACCTGCGGAGGTGAGGTGAACTGTGACTCCCAGTGAGGGAAAGGACACTGGCAGCAGTGACTCAAGAAAAGCATTTCTTCTTCTTCTATTTTGACTTGTTCTATAGTTTCTTTTCAATTTTTTCTTTTCTTTTTCTTTTTTTTGACATTTCTGTTTTCCATTTTTCCCCACTCTGTTGTAGTTGTTGGTTTTATTAGCACTATGAAATCTAATTAAGCTTTTGAGTGTTTTTCTTTTTCAATCACTCTTTTTATTGCTATTATAAACCTCTGCGTCTTCATTGGCCTTTTGCAGTTCTGTGAAGTTTTCCTTTCCTTTTTGTCCTTTTTTAAAAAAATTTTTAAAAACCTATTTTTTCCCCTACATTTATTCCTTTGCTTTTCCTACTGTTCTTTTCCCCTTGCAGTTAAGCTTTAACATATATGTATCTTCTTTATCTACCTTTATTTAAGTTTGCATTTCTATTCTTTCTGGGTTTTTTTTTTTCTTGATAACTAAAATTTAAATTTTATTTGGATTCCATCCGGTTTGTTTTTTCCTGCTAATACACTCTTTTCTCTCTGAGATGTACTCCGGGGCACCATATTGGGTCAGCTTTCACATCTCCTCAGTATCCTCTGGTCTGACACAGTGTTTCACTCCTTTAGTGTTTTTTCTTGACTTTGACAATTCTTTTTTAAAAAATATAATTTATTTATTTTAATTGGAAGTTAATCACTTCACAATATCATATTGGTTTTGCCATACATCAAAAAGAATCCGCCACGGGTGTACAAGTGTTCCCATTCCTGAACCGACCTCCCACCTCGCTCCCCATACCATCCTTTTGGATCATCGCAGTACATCAGCCCCGAGCATCTTGTATCATGAATTGACCTGGGCTGGTTCGTTTCACATATGATATTATACATGTTTCAATGCCATTCTCCCAATTCACCCCACCCTCGCCCTCCCACAGAGTCCAAAACACTGGTCTATACATCTGTGTCTCTTTTGCTCTCTCACATACATGGTTATCGCTATCATCTTTCTAAATTCCATACATATGTGTTAATATACTGTATTGGTGTTTTTCATTCTGGCTTACTTCACTCTGTATAATAGGCTCTAGTTTCATTACCTCATTAGAACTGACTCAAATGCATTCTTTTTAATAGCTGAGTAATACTCCATTGTGTACATGTACCACTGCTTTCTTATCCATTGGTCTGCTTTTAGATATCTAGGTTACTTCCATGTCCTGGATATTATAAACAGTACTGCAATGAACATTGGGGTACATGTGTCTCTTTCAATTCTGGTTTCCTTGGTGTGTATGTCCAACAGTGGGATTGCTGGGTCGTATGGCAGCTCTATTTCCAGTTTTTTAAGGAATATCCACACTATTCTCCATAGTGGTTGTACTAGTTTGCATAACCACCAACAGTGTAAGAGGGTTCCTTTTTCTCCACACCCTCTCCAGAATTTATTGCTTGTAGATTTTTGGTTTTTATTTGCATTTCTCTGATAATGAGTGATGCTGAGCATCTTTTCATGTGTTTGTTAGCCATCTGTATGTCTTCTTTGGACAAATGTTTATTTCGTTCTTTGGCTCATTTTTTGATTGGGTCGTTTATTTCTCTGGAATTGAGCTGCAGGAGTTGCTGTTCAATTTTTTAGAATAATCCTTTGTCTGTTGCTTCATTTGCAATTATTTTCTCCCATTCTTAAGGCTGTCTTTTTACCTTGCTTATAGTTCTCTTTGTTGCCAGCAAGTTAGCCAGTAATCACTTCCCTGTATGCTCTCCACAGTCTGGATCCTTGAGAGATCTTACAGAGTTACACAGAAAAGAGAAGAGGGAGGAAGGAGACATAGATGGCCAGGAAGATAAAACAGGGTAATCAAAGAGAGAGAGAGAGATCCAGTCAGTAATCAGTTCCTTATGGTTTTCCACAGTATGGAACCCACAAAGAGATTCACAGAGTTGGGTAGAAAAGAGAAGGGGGAGGGAGAGATAGAGGCGACCTGGTGGAGAAAAAGGAGAGTTCAAAGCAGAAGAGAGCAATCAGTCCAGTAACCTTGTTCCCACATAAAAATGGGTAATGAAGATTGGGTTCTTAAAGCTACAAAATCGATAACCAATAACAATAAGCAAAGATTAAAAATCTAGAGTAGAGGTTGGATTTTTCAAAAATACAATATTGAAGAAAAAAAATAGAAAAGTCACGAAAATTATATATATATATATATATATATATATGAAGTTTGCTTTAAAAATAGTCTTTTTTTTTTTTGCAAAGTAATAGTAGGTTATAAAAATGAAAATTAAAGGAGTAACAAAGGACTTACCAAAACAATTTTAAATTAAACAATGATAGTAAAAATAGTAAAAATATATCTAGGACTTTCTCTGGTGGTGTTGTGGGCAGTGTGGGTCAATTCATTTTCTGGTAGTTCCTTGATCCAGCTTACATTTCTCAAGAGCTATAGGCCCCTTCCTATGTATGTAGTTGGTATTAACTACAGGGTTTTAATCTATTGCATCTGTCATTTCCGTGAAGTTCCCTCTGTTTTAGCTTCTTCTGCTTGCTCGTGTCTTCAGTGTCTGATTCTGCCCTGACACAAGGGGACGGTGGTGGACACTGTTTTAGGCTTACTTGTTCCGTCATGCTGTGAGGAGGGCGGGCGCTGCAAATAAATAACCCTGGTGCATGCTCACAGTGTCTCAGCCACACTGGGTTTGCCCCTTCTCATGGTGTGTGTGTTTTCCCTGTCTACACTGCTTAGGCTCTAGGTTGCTCTCTGGGGAACTGTCTGAGGCCTGCCCCAGGTTGTATGTACTTTTCAGATCTAAGCCGCTTAGGTTCAGGTACGCGGGTAGTCCTCAGAGGTGCAGACTCAGTTGGGCCTGCGTTTTGTGCCCTTCCCAGGTCCAAGCAGCTCAAGTGGCCAGGTGTTTAGCAAGCGTGGTTGGTGTGACTTATCACCTCCTGTGTCCCTGCCACTTGGTTTTCTGGGTGTACAACCATCGCCCCTTCTCAGGCAGATGTTGACTGTCCAGAATCCCAAGAAGTCTTGGTTAGCAATGAAGCCTGCTTGCGGTTTGATAGATCCTGCCTCTCTGGAGCCACGATTGCCCTCTTCCCGCTCTGGCTGCCTTCTCTTGCCTTTCACCAGGCAAGGGGGTGGGCCAGGCTAGCTCTGCTCAGGCCTTTCTTCTATGAGTGGGCTTGAAGGTGTCTTAGGTTAGGGCTTTTTGCATAGCTCTTGTCAGTCCATTCTTCTGTGAGTGGGCCTGTTGGTGTCTTAGGTTAGGGCTTTTCACGTGGTAGCTATCCCACAGTCTGGTTTGCTATTCCAAGTTAGTTCCCTCAGATTGCCCTTGGGGTATTCAGGCCCGGTCCTTACTCTAAGCCATGGAGCCCATGCCTCCCTGCCCATGCTTGCTAGTAGTGGACACAGGTGTCTGTGCTGCTTCTCGGCTGAGGAGGTTACTGTTGGGCATGTAATTTGTCGATTTTAATTATTTACTTATTTTTCCTCCTGGTTATGTTGCCCTCTCTGGTTCCAAGGCTCACCACAGACTCAGCAGTGAGAATGTTTCCTGGTATTTGGAAACTTCTCTCTTTTGAAAGACTCCCTTACTGGAATGGAGCTCTGTCCCTATATCTTTGCCTCTCTTTTTATCTTTTATATTTTTTCCAAATACCTTTAGAAGACAGTGGGTTGCTTTTCTGGGTGCCTGATGACCTCTGATGGCATTCAGAAGTTCTTTTGTGGAATTTATTCAGCGTTCAAATGTTCTTTTGATGAATTTGTGGAGGAGAAAGTGGCCTCCCCGGTCTACTCCTCTGCCATCTTAAAACCACACCCGCATTTCCATTCTTTCTCTCTCCTTTCTTTTTCTCACCATATTCATTAGTTTTGTTTTCCAGTGTGTGCTTTAGTTAGTTTTGTTCTTAAATGGTGGATATCATTTTTGGTTTCCATTGTTCACCAGGTCAATCTATTGTACTTTATTTTTGTTGGACTGTTTTGATTTTGCTTATGGGTATATATGTATATATTTCATTATTTTAATTATTATTTTCCTGATTTTGTAACTGCCATTTGTCTGAGGTTCATCTTTCATTTCTCATTTTTTGGTATTTGTTGTAATCTCTTTTAATGCCATAACAAATGCTCAGTGGAATCTCCATTTCTGGCCAGAGATCAAGCCCTGACCTTTGGATTGGGAGCACTGACTCCAAGACCCTAGACCACCAGAGGACTCCTAACCCTAGGGAGTATCAAATAGTGAGAACTCCCACAAATGAAACCATTGAGTACAAGACCCAGCATTCCCCAAATACCAGTAGCACTCTGTGTGGGACACCTCATCCAAACAACAAATAAGACAAAAATACAAACCCAGTCATCAGCAGACATGATTACCACCTCACTCAGCGTTGTCCAGCTGAGAAAAAAAAAATACTCAGCACAAATCTCACCCTAAATGAAGCTTACAGATACCACTGGACCAACCTTAGAAGGGAAGAAACCAGAATGTAGAAAGAATTCAACCCTGAAGCCAGGGAAAAGGAGACCTCATTCACAATAAGCTTAAAAAAATAATGAAAAGGCAGAGAATTATGGCACAAAAGAAGGAACAAACTAAAAACACTAAAGTCCAAAGAAATAAAAAAGAAATAGGCAAACTACCTGAAAAAGAATTCAGAATAATGATAGTAAAGATGATCAAAACCCTTGAAAACAGGATGGAGAAAATGCATGAATCAATTAACAAAGACCTAGAAGATTTAAAGAATAAACATACAGAGAACAACACAATTACTGAAAATAAAAATACTTTAGATATTCAGATATTCAGTAGCAGAATATATGAAGCAGAAGAATGGCTCAGTGAGCTGGAAGATAAAATGGTGGAAATAACTGCTCAAGAACAAAGTAAAAAGAATGAAAATAACTGAGGATAGTCTCAGACATCTCTGGGACAATATCAAATGCACCAACATTTTGAAAATTTCCCCAACATGGAAAAGGCAATTGTCAAGTGATAAAGAACAATCTCAAGTTGAGTCTATCTGGACTCCATTCCCTGTGCCATGGTAAGAGGAGAGTGAAAAAGTTGGCTTAAAACTCAACATTTAGGAAACTAAGATCATGGCATTTACTCCCATTACTTCATTTCAAATAGATGGGGAAACAGTGTCAGACTTCATTTGGGGGGCTCTAAAATCACTGCAAATGGTGACTGCTGCCATGAAATTAAAAGATGCTTACTCCTTGGAAGGAAAGTTATGACCAACCTAGACAGCATATTAAAAAGCAGAGACATTACTTTGTAAACAAAGGTCCGTCTAGTCAAGGCTATGTATGGTAGTCATGTATGGATGTGAGAGTTGGACTATAAAAAAAGCCGAGTGCCGAAGAATTGATGCTTTTGAACTGTGGTGTTGGAGAAGACACTTGAGTCCTTTGGACTGCAAGGAGATTTAACCAGTCCATACTGAAGGAAATCAGTCCTGAATATTCATTGGAAGGACTGATGCTGAGGCTGAAACTCCAATCCGTTGATCACTTGATGTGAAGAGCTGACTCATTAGAAAAGATACTGATGCTGGGAAGGATTGAAGGTGGAAGGAGAAGGGGATGACAGAGGATGAAATGGTTAGATGGCATGACGGACTCAATGGACGTGAGTTTGAATAAAGTCTGGAAGTTGGTAATGGACAGGGAGGCCTGGTGTGCTGTAGTCCATGGGGTTACAAAGAATTGGACATGACTGAGTAACTGAACTAAGTTGAAGACTAACCACAATTAGACACTTTTGCCATGATGAACAAAATAATTTTGCCAATTCTCTTGCCACTCTCTAGTTCCTTCTGTGATAGCCTAGGCAAATTCTATCTTCCTTGAAATCACCAAAGACATCAAATCTGACATTTGGGTACATGGCAACTCTTTGAAACCTATTTTCACAAAGAAAAAAAAAATGTTTCATGTGTTACGAAACAAAATAAGAAGCTTACTTACAATTAGTTCCCCAGTGACTGCATCAAACCCCACATGAATCATATGTTCAAAGTCTGAAAGAAGAGAAAGATTGCTATAATCACTTCAAAAATTTTCTCATACTCCCATTCTTTTTCTCTTCTTCTGAGACCCCTATAATTCGAATGTTGGTAGTGCTGGGTCTTCTTTGCTACATGTGGGCTTTCTCTAGTTGCAGCAAGCAGGGGCCACTGTTTATTGTGGTGCACGTGCTTTTCATTATAGTTTCCTCCCTTGTTGCAGATCATAGACTAGGTGTGCAGGCTCGGTAGTTGTGGTGCACAAGCTTATTTGCTCTGTGGCAAGTAGAATCTTCCCAGACCAGGGATCGAACCCACGTCTCCTGCACTGGCAGGCAGATTCTTATCTACTGGACCACCAGAGAAGTCCCTAAAATTTTTAAATATTTTAACAAATATTTTTTGCAATGACTGTGTGTCAGGCACCTTAGCCCTTTACATATAATAAATCATTTTATCTTTATCACAACTCGGTGACAGAAGTAATGTTTTAATTTCCACTTTAGAGATGAGGATGGAGAAGGCAATGGCACCCCACTCCAGTACTCTTGCCTGGTAATCCCATGGACAGAGGAGCCTGGTAGGCTACAGTCCATGGGGTCGCTAAGAGTCCGACACTACTGAGCAACTGCACTTTCACTTTTCACTTTCATGCATTGGAGAAGGAAATGGCAACCCACTCCAGTGTTCTTGCCTGGAGAATCTCGAGGACATGGGAGCCTGGTGGGCTGCCGTCTATGGGGTTGCAGAGAGTCAGACACGACTGAAGCAACTTAGCAGAGATGAGGAAACTGAGACACAGAGACGCAAAATCGATCACCTGAGGTTCAACAGCTAGGAAGAGACAGAATCAGAATTTAGACCCAAGAAGCCTGGTTCCACATTCTGATGGCTTATTCACTATTCTGTGCCACTCTTCTGACAATACCCTTAGCTTTCCTTTTAAGTTCGAGTCCACAGCACCCCCTTTCGTTTTATTTAGTCCCAACCATTCTGAATAATTGTCCTGCCTATCCCGACCAAGACTCAGTCCTAAGGAAGAACTGGTAGTCCCTCCCCTCCACCAGGTGTAGCCAAGCTCCCAGGATGGGATCCAACCACAGGTGAGTGGTGGTGATGGGCTGAACTGGCAATCATATCTGGCCATTATTTTCCTGGCAATAAAACTGTGGACTAAAATATACAGTCACAACCTGTAAGTAGAGAGTTATTTTATTTGGTGGAAATGTTTAGGACTCCGAGTCTGGGAGAAAGCAGCTCAGTAGCTCTGATAAAACTGCTCAGAGGAGTTTGCAGGAGGGGAAGTCAGGCTATATACAAGTTTGCAACAAGAGGAGTAGGCAGTCTGATCTTCAAAGATCAGGTATCACGGGAAGGAATTTATTGTTCTGTGTGGGAAAATGCAAGCCTCTGGGCTCCCTGAATTCACTCTTTTTACATGCACCTCAGTCTACTGGGGCCATGCTCTTTCCTTGTTCACCTTGCTTCTTGCATTCTCCAGCTCCTCAGCAATCACAGTGGGGGTGGCAGCATCCAGTGGATTACAGTTTGGGGAACCTCATTCACATTTGGAGGCCAGAAATCACAAATGACTGTGATATTTCTTGTTCATTAATATGGCGGGAGGTACTGTCACTTTACAGTTTAATCAGTGGCAAAGAATCCGCCTGCAAACAGCAGCCTCAGGAGACACAAGTTCTATCCCTGGGTTGGGAAGATCCCCTGGAGAAGGAAATGGCAACCCACTCCAGTATTCTTGCCTGGAGAATCCCAGTGGACAGAGGTGCCTGGCAGGATACAGTCCATAGGGTCACAGAAGAGTCAGATAGGACTAAAGGGACTTAGCACGCATGGGGAAGAAGGAGAGGCAGCAGATACAAGAGGAATTTCCAAGGAAAAATCAACAGTATTGTGAGGCATGAGGAAGTAGAGGCTCCTTCAAGGATCATCTGACCTGAGTGACTGGGCAGGCAAATGGTGTTGCAACTCACTGAGATGCCGGTACAGAAGGAAGAGCAGGTGGCAGGGAAGGCAGTTGTAACAGCAGGCATCCATGGCTCACGCAGCATAGGGGGAGCGGGCAGACACTGATCACTGTGCTCACTTTACTGAGGAGGGAATGTGAGGTTCTGAGACCTGAAGAAACTTTCCCAAAGTCACAGAGTGAGTAGCAGGGTCGGATTTGAACCCAGGTCCTTCTGACTACATGTCTGGGCTTTTAACTGGTTGGATGAAAGGCAATCAGCCTATGCTCATACCCCCTTCCCTTGTTCTGCCTGCTATTTCAACCCTGATTATCGTCTGTCTTCATGCCTCCTGATTTGCTGCCTTTCTACAACTTTAATTTTGGCTTGGGCGCTGACCCTGGCTGCCAACCTTTCCATGACTCTCAGCTTTTCTTTAATCCTCAGTGTTTAGATAACTGCCTTCTCACCACTCCATCCCCCTCAAGGCCACACTCTACCCTCTTCCCGTGAATGCTTCACCCAGACACATGACTCAACTGACTCCACAGTGTATGAGACCCTTTTCCATTTCCCATCCAACACTGAGTCTCCATCCCTGGATTCCTATCTCCTAGTCTCACCCTGTAATGAATAGCAGGGCTGTGACTCAGTTTCTACCTTGAAATTTTGTGTCAAGGAATTCTTGAATTCCATGCTCTGTGTGCATGTGAGTGTGTAGAGATTGGTTCCACATACTAGCATTTCGTGGACAGAGGCTGGATGTCCCCAACATTGCTGGACAGTCCTACATAGTGAAGAATGCCCTGGATTCTGCCTAACTTTTGAATGCCACCTGCCCCGACCCAGTTATTCACATAGATGAAAAAAATCTATTTATAATCTGTGCCTAGAACATAACTCTGCTTTACACATCAGAGATTTTTGCATGGTTTGAGTATTTACTTGAAATTTCCAGGAATACAACTACTGTGTAAATGGAAAGGAAGGTGAATTTTGTTTAGTTCAGAACTCTCCCAAGCGTTGTTTACCATTTTTGGAGATCAAGTTGCTGACAGTGATGCTGCTCATGGTAAGGGAGTCACTAATGCAATGCCCTGTAAAGGTCTGTGTTTGTAGCATAATTTGCACCATTGGGGTTTCTACACAAAGGTGCAAGTTTCTGCCTATTTCCTTAGATCTTCTAATGTGGTGCGGCCCGAACCTTTACACATGGATTAATTACAAACATTTTCCTTTTATTTCTCCTTAACACCGCAGTTAGGCCTTTCTGTCTGTCGGTCTCTATGTGTCTCCCCCGCCTCTTTCTCTGACACACACACATAAATACGTAAAATTGTGTATATATTAGATATATTACATTGTCCATGACTTTCCTTGTTTCCTTGATTCATTGTTTTCAGGATAGTAAATTATTTGTTAAAAAGGCAAGCACTTACTAAAGTGCCCTAAGCTGTTTCAAATTCTTTGTATGTATATCTCACTTAATCCTCACAAAAACCAAATGAGGTCAGGCTTATTTGCACTTTGATTTTGCAAACGAAGAAACAGAGACACAGAGAGGGAAAGTAATTGGCCAAAGTCACACAGCTGGCAAGTGATGGAGCTGCAATCGTAACCCAAATCTGTTTGACTTCAAATGCAGTGTGCATTCAGTTGTGGGTATGTGATTATCTGTCATGCTTCTTATCAGTGTTAGAACGGACTCAGAATGATTCTAAGGGCAATATACTCCAAAATCTTTGAGGGTTCCTAGAAAAAGTACAGAGAGCCTCAGGAGGATGGTAAATACTCTTGTATACATCTGGGCATGTTTGCTTGAAGGCTTCCCTCATGGCTCAATGAGAAGGAATCCACCTGCAAATGCAGGAGATGCAAGAGACTCAGGTTCCATCCCTGGGTCGGGAAGATCCCCTGGAGAAGGAAACAGCAACCCACTTCAGTATTCTTGCCTGGGAAATCCCATGGACAGATGAGTCTGATGGTCTGCAGTCCGTGGGGTCACAAAAGAGTTGGACACAACTTAGAAAGTAAACCACCAGGAACATGTTTGCCTGACGTTCACATATCAACTGATCTGAGTCAAGTTGAATGGTGTCTGATTCCTTAATTGCTTCTTGTATCCTATCAGACTGTATAAGGCCCGAGAGTAGCTCTGTGCCAACCACACTTTCCATTTGAAAAAATAATGTACATTATCTGACCCAGAATACGGCAATGGGACCAAAGAGGTTCCATCTGGACTCCTAAATCCCTACCCTATCAGCAGCCAGCCACCTTTATAGGACTTGGTGACTCCTGAGATACTCACATCTTTGTTTTTCTCAATTAACAAGCCATCTCAGGTGAAAATGCATGTTACATATCTGTGATTTTTGGTGATGGGCAGGGAGGCCTGGCATGCTGCGATTCATGGGGTTACAAAGAGTCGGACACGAGTGAGCAACTGAACTGAACTGAACTGATACCTACTCTCCTCTAGAACTCTACAGCACATTATGTGAATCCTGATTTCCTTTTACTTCAAAGGACTTTTTCCTGTTGTCAAAGTAATATTTGCCAATTGTGAAATCTTTGGAATAAATAGAAGTATAAAAACGAACACAAATAACAGTCATGAGACTACTACCCAGAGATGAAAAATTAGCTCCCTCTTGCACACCATGTGTGGGCCTGCATGCTCAGTTGTGTCTCACTCTTTGTGACCCCATCGACTGTAGTCTGCCAGGCTGGCTCCTCTGTCCATGGGATTTTCCTGGCAAGAATACTGGAATGGGGTTGCCATGCCCTTCTCCAGGGGATATTCCCGACCCAGGGATCGAACCTTCTTCTCCTTCATTGGCAGGTGGATTCTTTACCATTGAGCCATCTGGGAAGCCCCACTGCACATCAAGCATGAATATAAATTTCAGATACAAGAGAGAACTATGGGTAAAACCCCAAATTATGGAAGCAGTCGATAAAAATATAAGCATACGGAGTAGGAGACATCTTCCTAGTAATAAGAAGAAATCCGCAAGCCATAAAGGAAATAAATGAAAGATCTGACTACACAGAATTTTAAAACTTCCATACGGGAAAATATGGCTTATACAATGTTTGAATGAAATGGCAGACTGGAAAAACAATATGTGAAATGCAAAAAGTTAATAACAACATTTGAAATAAAAAAATGTTAATAAATAAGCTTTTGCAAATCAATAAGACAAGCAACCCAACTGAAAAATAGCCAATTCACTGGAGAAATACAATTGAATTAAAAGTAATTGAAAATATACTCCAGTAACAAGGAAATCTTATAGCACAACTGAAACATGATTTTCTCAAGTAAACTGGCCCATGAATACAGACATTAATAATACTTTTAGTGAAGGAATTAGAAATGGACATGCATACATATATGGTGGCAATATAAACTGATACATTTTTTGGAAGGACAATTTGACAGTTTTTGCCAAGATTAAAACTGAACATACACTTTGACCTGACAATTACTCACAAATACTTGCTTAAGTGCTTTCAGGCATTCATTAATGGCTTACTTATAGTGATAACAAAAACTGGAAACAATCTAAATATCTGTAAATAGGGAATATCTAAACAAACCATGGCACACTCATATAGCTGGGTACTATGCAGTCATTAGAATGAATATAGTACTGTTACACCAAAATGTTCTGACATGGAAGGATGTCCTGGACACACTGCTGAATAAAGCAAGTTATAAGGAAAAAATATATATATAATATCCAATTTTTGTAAAAGAAAAAATCCCTATAGATGTGTACGTTTTGATAACACAGAGAGAAACCAGCATGGAAGAAACATAAAACTATTATTAATAGAAAACCATTATTAATAGTAACAGTCATCCCTGATGTGTGGGAATGGGAGTCGAGAGAAACAGGTTCTTTATGAAGTTCAGATGCTTTCACATCATTTTGTACAGTGAGTAGTATTCATTTCATAATTTAAGAAGTTTCAAAATAAGCTAATATAAGCATTTTCCAGGGCTATCATTTTCAATAAGGAGTGTTTGGTATCATGAGAGTACATTACAAGGATCATTTATGCAACCATTTCCGACTGCTTCTAATTCTTGTAGAGCTTCACTGTAAATCTCTGTGCATGCAGTATGTGTGTGTGTGTGTCAAGGCAACATACCTAAGGCATAGACTTTTAGAGGTTCCTTTTAGTGAAGATAACTTTGCACATATCTTTGAGACAGTAAAAAAAAGCAGTAACATTCACTTTCTTAGATTCGTGGCAGGGCCACATTTGGGCTAACTCGCAATCTCTGCAGATGATAAGCACATTCTCAAAGAAATGACAAGAAAGTATCTTGTTTTTTTACAACTCAAGACACTTACCTTTTACTTGCTCTCTTCTGCTTCCTTCTAGGAAAAGAAAAAACAGCAACAAGGAGAAGATGTATCTCATGCCTCCCATGCCCCTCATCTTCCACTTTTTTCTCATTCCGGCCAGTGCAAAAGGCAACTGGAAACACTCAGGGCCCAGTGTTCTCAAGCTGTTGGGAAGAAAGCAGACAAAAAGACTTAAAACAAATCTACTGGAACTGATGGAGACCTCTTATCTCAAGCTTCTAACCTGCTGGGGGGTGGGAAGGGCTGGGGGAATTTACATAAGTGTAATAAGTACTGTCTTCCTGCAAAGAAAGAGAACTTGCCTCTCCTGCCTGGCAAAGACTGTGGGGGAAAATTTAAGTGGACAAACACACATTCCTATCTAACGCTAAGGCTAAATCCTTACAGACAAGTCATAGGAAAGAAAAAATAAATTTTGAAATCCTCATTTCTAAGGGAATTAAAGTTGATTTCTCAAGAGATTTTCTTTGGGAGAAAAGGAAAACCTGGGTTTGGAAACCGGCCATTTTGGCAAACAAGGTAAAAATAATAGGCAGTGACGCAAACAATTTCTGTAACGAAAGTCAACTGATCTTAGCTCCAAGACTACCATTATTTTTAATCCTTCAAGGATGGGGCAAGCGTTGATCAGTGTCTCTTATGAGATCTATAAGGATTTTCAGTTTGGCTACTTATGTTGGAAAAGACAGATGTGACTAGCACATGGATGTGATGTAAGCACCTGAATGGTTCTGACATACTCCTCTCACATGAAGTCCCTTGTGAAATGGAAATTTTATATGGGTCATTTAAGGAATATTGGGCAAACATAAGTAGGTAGTATGTTCACATTGCATCACCATGCAGACAACCACCCCGAAAGTACCTACCATTCTTAAAAATAGGAGAACTACATTTCCAGTCTCAGGAGTGGAAAGCTTTTTGAGGCTTAGAACACAGAAGGTTTGCTATAGATTATATCCAGCCACAGGTCATTTCCATTGACTTTAGGGCTGGCAAAACTCTTCCAATGGAGGATTTGAAAATATTTAAATAATTCAAGAAACACCATATTTCAGTCTGGGATTAACATTGGATGGGAAGTGAGTTCAACAATTGTTTCAGCAGGTCCAAACTAAATATTGAGTATAGAGAGCTGGATGGAATACAAGATGATTATTCTGGAGAACTGAATTGTCTTTGGGCCATGATGTGAATGCCACCACTCTTACTTTAAATATTATGAAGTTGGCCAGATAATTTAAAATTCATGGTTTCAAATTAAGAGTATGTAACCAAAGCAGAACTGGTCATAGAGAATAATTTATGCTATCAGCCAGGATCTGCAGCACTGGTTTGCCTCTCTACCTCCTTCCTGTTCCTTAAACAATGACTAAATTTTTCTGGGACATGTTCATAGCCTTCAAAAGACCTGGGTTCTGATGACCAGATCCCTTCTGGGAGCTTCTGGGCCTCCTTCAATTACTCAGAATGTCCAGCTCTGTCCTCTGAGAGTTACCAGGTTCCCTCAAAGCAAATCATTTCCAAGAATAGCTTTAACACAGCGACTCATCCCCGTGAGGTTCTTCCCAAGCCTTCTTTAATAAGCTTATCCCCCAAGCCTCTAAAGGAGAAAGATTTTTTTTTAACCACTGAAATCCAATTTATCATAATCACATATGGCTCTCAGGGGGCATTTTTGAAGCTGTAGTTTTCGGGTCTCCCCGTGCAAGAACCAACTGGATTATTTTTCTTGTACAACGGTTGGGTGATTTGGTGAATAGCAGCATTGCCTCATAACTCAAGCTGGCAAGAAAATGGCTCTTAGGTTTTGGGATTTGGGGGTTTTTTGTTGTTTTTTTGTTTTGTTTTGTTGTTGTTGTTATTGTTGTTTTTGCTTTTCTTGAGTCTCAACTAATGGTATGAGCAAAGAGAAAAGTTGGTGACTAGAGAGCAATTAATCTCTTTTGGCGTTCCTGTCATCTGTGTGGCCTCCCTGGCTGGGATGAAGAACATCAGAAAAGGAATCTCTGTATAAATAATCACTTTTGATTTACAAGATCCTGAAGTCCTGCCTTTATGTTCTGTATGGAGCTATAAACCTACAAGAGTTCCCTCCCCAGGTCTCTGTTCAATTTCTCTTTATCCCTTTAACTTTTTCTTTTTGGGGGAGGAGAACAGTTCAAGACATTTGTTGAGGCTGCAGCAATAAACACAAGTGAGCATTGCTCAGCAAACATGCCGACTCTTACACTTGTCAAGAGCCAAACTGTCCTTAATTTTTCAAATTATACCTTGACCCAGTTAACTGGAGTTATTTCGGCATTAACTCTCTGCTTCACACACACTGCTGTGCCACTGAACTTGCACTGGCTATTTTACAGGTTACTTAGAAATGTAGCCATTGGCATATTTGAGGGAAAGCCAGGCCCCAACAAGAAAACAACAAAGAAAACAAAAATTCTGAGACCAACGCTTCCGAGCTGGGGAGGGTGAGTGGGCTTTACAGGACTCTAAGAAACATGTAAGACCCTAAAGAAATGTACCCATTAAGGTGCCTTCCTGAAACAAGCATTCCCCAAGTTCATTTGCAACAAGCGAGGGGACCAAGGGCTCCTTGCCTGGCTGTGACTGCAAGGGATCTGGGCAGCCAAGTGTCAAGGCTCTGTCCCTTCTCAGAAGAGGTCTCCTAAGTAGAATAGAATCAGAGATATTCCCAAAGGAAGGCTAAAGGATGGGCAGCTCAGCCAGCTCTTCATGCCCCACAGTGTTCCTTTAATCCTTCCTAGAGGCTTCACTCCCCTTGTAATCTTACATTCACTGTTGTCTGTGGGACAGCCCCCAGGGTAACAAATCTCTTTTGGACAAACAGCAAGAAGACACTGGAGTCACAGGCCAGAATCCATCAGCTAAAATCCTCTCCCCAGTCTACCACCCAACAAGAAAAGCTCCATTCCCTGGAGGTGGGCTGGCCCTGCAAAATGGCAGCTTCAGGCCAGGGTGTCTGGTCAGAGTTGAGATGCCTCCATCTCTGCTCTGAGGGACAAACAATGCCTGGAGTTTCGTTTGCAAAACACCATGGTATCTATCATTTCCTTATGATTCCCCGCAACAACTCCACCTTCAAAATGGGCATCCTGGAGCCCAGAGAACTCAACTGCCCATTCTCATAAAGTTAGTGGCAGGGCTGGCAGGAACGAGAAGGTAGGTTTTCCAGGCCCTGAGTTCTGGCAGTACCGCGTTGCACCCCAAGCTTAGCAGCTCCAACTCTGATCCCAGTGGTCTGGGCCAGAAAATGAAGCAGATGTCCACAAAGAGAACAGAGGAGCCTCCAGCCCCTTCTGCTCTGTTTCGTTCACTTGAGCACCTGGGAACCACCTACTGGTCCAGGGCACTTTCGCAAGCAAGCAAAAATGACTCAGGTGATCACTAAGGGGACCGCAGAACCTGTTAGATGGCTACCCAAGGGGCCTCCTCGCAGCTCCAGGGCCTGGAACTAGGCAGGCCAAGCAGGAGTAGTGAGTTGAATCCGGAGGGAGCCGACCCCTACCCCCCCCACCCCACCCACTCACCTACCTCGGTGCAGCGCCCTGGGCCTTACCTCCAGCCAAGCCACGGGCAGCTGGAGCAGGGAGCCAGCTGGGGTGGCAGGTTCGGGGAAGTTTCGGGTGCCCTGGGGGAAGACGGCCCACCTGTGCAAAGGCTGGAAAGGAAGAGAGGGAAAGCAGGCACCGGGCACCACTCACTGACCTGGCAACTGGCCTCCTCCGTGGTCCACGCGTGCAGCCGCTCCGAGCTCCCCGGGGCCCTCCTCCGAGGTCTGCGATTCGCAGCTTGTGTCCAGAGCTAGAGTGCGTGCGACGGGGGAAGGGGAACTCGAAAGTGGGTGGGAGGAAAAACATCACCGCCCTCACACCACAAGGGAGCAGCACTTCACTCCGCTCCCAGGGGCAGAGCCAAGGCGCGGGTGTGGCGGCCCGGGGCCACCTGCACGCCCGGAGCCCCCTGCCCGACCGCCTTCAGCTTTAACACAGCAACTCACCCCAGTGAGGTTCTTCCCGAGCCTTTAGTAAGTTTATCCGCCAAGTCTCCAAAGGAGAAAGATTTTTTTTAAACCACTGAAATCCAATTTATCATAATCACGTATGGCTCTCAGGGGGGATTTTTGAAGCTGTGGTTTTCGGGTCTCCCCATGCAAGAACCAACTCGATTGTTTTTTCTTGTACAATGGCTGGGTGATTTGGTGAACAGTAGCACTGCCTCATAACTCAAGCTGGCAAGAAGATGGTTCTTAGGATTTGGGATTTGTTTGTTTGTTTGTTTGTTTGTTTGTTTTGCTTTTCTTGGGTCTCAACTAATGGTATGAGCAAAGAGAAAAGTTGGTGACTAGAGAGCAATTAATCTCTTTTGGCATTCCTGTCATCTGTGTGGCCTCCCTGGCTGGGATGAAGAACATCAGAAAAGGAATCTCTTTATAAATAATCACTTTTGATTTACAAGATCCCGAAGTCCTGCCTTTATGTTCTGTATGGAGCTATGAACCTAGAAGAGTTCCCTCCCCAGGTCTCTGTTCAATTTCTCTTTATCCCTTTAACTCTTTCTTTTTGAGGGAGGAGGGTGGTTCAAGACATTTGTTGGGGCTGCAGCAATAAACACGAGTGAGCATTGCTCAGCAAACATGCCGACTCTTACACTTGCAAAGATCCAAACTGTCCTTAATTTTTCAAATTATACTTTGACCCAGTTAACCGGAGTTATTTCGGCATTAACTCTCTGTCTGCTTCACCCAGGCTGCTGTGCCATTGAACTTGCACTGGCTCTTTTACAGGTTACTTAGAAATGTAGCCATTGGCATACTTGGGGGGAAAGCCAGGCCCCAACAAGAAAACAACAAAGAAAACAAAAATTCTGAGACTAACACTGCCGAGCTGGGGAGGGTGAGTGGGCTGTACAGGACTCTAAGAAACATGTAAGACCCTAAAGAAATGTACCCATTAAGGTGCCTTCGTGAAACAAGCATTCCCCAATGTTCCCTTGCAACAAGCAAGGGAATCAAGGGCTCCTTGCCTAGCTGTGACTGCAAGGGATCTGGGCGGCCAAGTGTCGAGGCTCTGTCCCTTCTCAGAAGAGGTCTCCTGGGTAGAATAGAATCAGAGACATTCCCAAAGGAAGGCTCAAGGATGGGCAGCTCAGCCAGCTCTTCATGCCCCACAGTGTTCCTTTAATCCTTCCTAGAGGCTTCACTACCCTTGTAATCTTACATTCACTGTTGTCTGTGGGACAGCCCCCAGGGTAACAATTCTCTTTTGGACAAACAGTAAGAAGACACTGGAGTCGCAGGCCAGAGTCCATCAGCTAAAATCCTCTCCCCAGTCTACCACCCAACAAGAAAAGCTCCATTCCTGGCAGTGGGCTGGCCCTGCAAAATGGCAGCTTCAGGCCAGGGTGTCTCTGGTCTGAGTTGAGATGCCTCCATCTCTGCTCTGAGGGACAAACAATGCCTGGAGTTTGGTTTGCAAAATACCGTTATATCTATCATTTCCTTTTGATTGCCCACAGCAACTCCACCTTCAAAATGGGCATCCTGGAACCCAGAGAACTCAACCATCCATTCTTATAAAGTTAGTGGCAGGGCCGGCAGGATCTAGAAGGCAGGCTTTCCAGGCCCTGAGTTCTGGCAGTACCGCATTACACCCTGAGCTTAGCGGCTCCAACTCTGACCCCAGTGGTCAGGGCCAGAAAATGAGGCAGATGTCCACAAAGAGGAGAGAGGAGCCTCCAGCCCCTTCTGCTCTATTTCCTTAACTTGAGCACCTGGGAACCACCTACTGGTCCAGGGCACTTTGGCAAGCAAGCAAAAAAGACTCAGGGGATCACTAAGTGGACCACAGAACCTGTTAGATGGCTACCCAAGGGGCCTCCCGCAGCTCCAGAGCCTGGAACTATGCAGGCCAAGCAGGAGTAGCGAGTTCCAATGCGGAGGGAGCAGACCCCCACCCCCCACCCCACCCACTCACCTACCTTGGTGCAGCGCCCTGGGCCTCACCTCCAGCCTGGCCCAGGGTAGCTGGAGCAGGGAGCCCACTGGGGTGGCAGGTTTGGGGAAGTTTGGGGTGCCCTGGGAGAAGACGGCCCACCTGTGCAAAGGCTGGAAAGGAAGAGAGGGAAAGCAGGCGCCGGGCACCGCTCACTGACCTGGCCACTGTCCTCCTCCGTGGTCCACGCGCGTGCAGCTGCTCCCAGCTCCCCGGGGCGCTCCTCCGAGGTCTGGGATTCGCAGGCTGTAGCGAGAGCTAGAGTGCATGCGAGGAGGGAGGGGGGACTCGAAAGTGGGTGGGAGGAAAAACATCACCGCCCTCACACCGCGAGGGAGCAGCACTTCACTCGGCTCCCAGGGGCAGAGCCAAGGCGCGGGTGCGGCGGCCCGGGGCCACCTGCCCGCCTGCCGCCCGCTCCCCACTTGGCCCGCGAGGCCGGCGGCTCGGCGCGGGCGGCAAGTCCGCGACCACGCAGCCGCTGCAAGCCCGCACCCCCTCGCCTCCCCGACACCGTCGCTTTCTCCCCTATCCCCCGACCCGAAAGTTAAGACATTGGGAGAAAGTGTGAGGCTCAGCCGGCGACTTTCCTGTCACGCAGCGCCTCCCCTCCACCCCCGTTCCTCGCGCTAAGCGAGCGTTCAGGACTTAAAGGGACCGCACATCTCCTCCGGCCCCTCCTCTCGCTCTGCGCTGGAGGCGCCTAGGAGCTCCCCTACCTCCAGCCAAGCCACGGGCAGCTGGAGCAGGGAGCCAGCTGGGGTGGCAGGTTCGGGGAAGTTTGGGGTGCCCTGGGGGAAGACGGCCCACCTGTGCAAAGGCTGGAAAGGAAGAGAGGAAAACCAGGCGGCGGGCACCACTCACTGACCTGGCCCCTGGCCTCCTCCGTGGTCCACGCGTGCAGCCGCTCCGAGCTCCCCGGGGCGCTCCTCCGAGGTCTGGGATTCGCAGGTTGTGGCGAGAGCTAGAGTGCGTGCGAGGGGGGGAGGGGGGACTCGAAAGTGGGTGGGAGGAAAAACATCACCGCCCTCACACCACGAGGGAGCAGCGGTTCGCTCGGCTCCCAGGGGCAGAGCCAAGACGCGGGTGCGGCGGCCCGGGGCCACCTGCCCGCCTGCCGCCCGCTCCCCACTTGGCCCGCGAGGCCGGCGGCTCGGCGCGGGCGGCAAGTCCGCGACCACGCAGCCGCTGCAAGCCCGCACCCCCTCGCCTCCCCGACACCGTCGCTTTCTCCCCTATCCCCCGACCCGAAAGTTAAGACATTGGGAGAAAGTGTGAGGCTCAGCCGGCGACTTTCCTGTCACGCAGCGCCTCCCCTCCACCCCCGTTCCTCGCGCTAAGCGAGCGTTCAGGACTTAAAGGGACCGCACATCTCCTCCGGCCCCTCCTCTCGCTCTGCGCTGGAGGCGCCTAGGAGCTCCCCGCCGCTTGCTCAGGGCCTGATGACACCGGCTGCCCTCAGACTTCCCTGCTGGAAGCCCTCAGCCTCTCTATCCTGGCACCACGGCCGGACCACGGGACGCGGGATGAATTGGCCTCGAAAATGATGCCCTATAGCAGGCTGCTGATCATTTCGGGGTGTATCCCAAATCCACATCGCGGCTGGTAAAGTGACAAAACGTTGGTGCCCTTCAAGGCAGGATGGCGATGAGTGTGTGTCTGTGGAGGGACAGGGGACGACTTAGAAATCTGCTTTCGTCGACAAAGAGAGCTCCTAAGACCCAAGGAAAGGGTCTCCAGTAACTGTTAGGTGTCTTGAAGAAAACTTGGGAGTGGCTCACCAAGAACCCGTCCGTGAAATCGCAATATCAAGGCTGACCCCTTGGTGAACCCGAGATGGACTAGTCCAAATTTGAGTTTATTCCATGAGCAAGAGTCACAAATTATCAGAATTCTCTAAGGGCCCCAAAGCGGTGTCTTGACAGACATTATCCATTTATATTTTGAGCTCCTAAATTTAAAGGAGAGCTGTAAGATTTTTTCAAGGTGGAACTGCCTTATATTGATACTCTTAACATCAGCATGACACTTTATGGCTTACAGAGTACTTTCCTATGCATCATCATTAAAGTGACAAAACGTTGGTGCCCTTCAAGGCAGGATGGCGATGAGTGTGTGTCTGTGGAGGGACAGGGGACGACTTAGAAATCTGCTTTCGTCGACAAAGAGAGCTCCTAAGACCCAAGGAAAGGGTCTCCAGTAACTGTTAGGTGTCTTGAAGAAAACTTGGGAGTGGCTCACCAAGAACCCGTCCGTGAAATCGCAATATCAAGGCTGACCCCTTGGTGAACCCGAGATGGACTAGTCCAAATTTGAGTTTATTCCATGAGCAAGAGTTACAAATTAGCAGAATTCTCTAAGGGTCAGAAAGCGGTGTCTTGACAGACAGTACCCATATTTTGAGCTCCATGGAGTCGCACAGAGTCAGACACCACTGAAGCGACTTAGCAGCAACAGCAGCAAGTTTAAAGGAGAGCTGTAAGGTGTTTACAAGGTAGAACTGCCTTATACTGATACTCTTAACATCAGCATGCCACTTTATGGCTTACAGAGTACTTTTCTATGCATCATCTTACTCAGACACCACTGAAGCGACTTAGCAGCAACAGCAGCAAGTTTAAAGGAGAGCTGTAAGGTGTTTACAAGGTAGAACTGCCTTATACTGATACTCTTAACATCAGCATGCCACTTTATGGCTTACAGAGTACTTTTCTATGCATCATCTTACTTTTTAAACTCTCACAAGAAACCGAATGATCTGTCCGTGGCCTCAAGTGTTGGAGTTGGCCAGGAACTTCTGGACCATTCATCTCAACCTCTTCCTGTCACAGAAGAAACTGATGGAGGAGGGAGCGGGAGACAGGATGTATGGAAGGCCGCTCTAGATAGAGTTGACCTTCCAGTTAAGATTTCCTGACTTTCAACCCACTGCTCTCTGGCTGTTATCCCCCGTCTATAGGTGAGGAAACTGATGCTCAGAGCATTTGTGCTTGCCAAAACCATATCATATATCCCGAAGAGAGAACAAAGGAGAATGAAAACAAAAATAATTGTCCCTGGAAGTTAACTCTTTTTCTTTCTTTCTTCACAAGTGTTAATATCATCTAACTAGCCCTGAATTGCTGGGGATGTTTATTTCAGTGCTAACAAAGAAAATTTGGCCCTTTCTGAAATGTTGCCTTTGGGGCCCAGAATGTCTAGCTCCATCCTGCCACCTAGGTAGCCATATATTACCACATGCATTCAGTTTGTGCTGTACTGTATTAGTTTGAACTTGCTGATTTGTTGCCTCATAACCATTCTCGTGCTGTTTAAGGCACTGATGTTTTGTCTCACTGCATTGAGTTCCTCAAGGTCAAGGACTGGTTGTTTAGTTTCCTTTGTATCTGCATCCCCCAACCCCCATCATCACTCCCAATGTGCTTAGAGAGTATTCAGAAAAAGGGGTGTCAGGGAACAGACAGGGACAAGCATAGATCCCAGTATTAAAAATCAATAGACTCACTGAGATTTAAAAACTCATCTATTTGGCTATAATGACTGGCTCCCTTTGCTTGATGTAGTATTCTGATTACTCCATAACAAACCATCCCCAAACCTAGTGGCTTAAAATCTTCCAATGATTTATTATGATCAAATGGTTCTTTTCAACTGGGCAGCTTTTGCTCAGGATATCTTGTACACTTGGCAGCTGTATAAGGGGGTGCTGGAATGCTCTGAAAGGTTCTTCACTAGTGTAAATGTTGCTGGTCCTTATATTCATGCCAGTCTTGATTTCTGAGTACTCAATTTTTTGGCTATAACCACTGGCTCCCCTTGCTTGATGTAGTATTGTGATTACTCCATAACAAACCATCCCCAAACCTAGTGGCTTAAAGTCTTCCAATGATTTATTATGATCAAATGGTTCTTTTCAAATGGGCAGCTTTTGCTCAGGATATCTTGTATACTTGGCAACTGTATAAGGGGGTGTTGGAATGCTCTTAAAGGTTCTTCACTAGTGTAAATGCTGGTGGTCCCTATATTCATTCCAGTCTTGATTTCTGAATTGGGAACTCCAACGTGGGTCTTAACCTAGACTTCGTACCAGGTCTTTGTCAAGCTAAACTGATGATTATCTCTATGCTTTATTTTTCTCTACTTATTAAATGGGGAATCAAGCATAGATCATCTCATAGTCATTCTTAAGATGTTCTACTTTGAGATAATCATAGGTTTATATGCAATTGTAAGAAATAATTCACAGGGATCTCAAATACCTTTCACTCCGATGATAACATCATGTGTATCTATAGTTGTTGTTTAGTCACTGTCGTGTCCTACTCTTTTGTGACCCCATGGACTGTATGTAGCTCACCAGGTTCCTCTGTCATTGAAATTTCCCAGGTGAGAATACTGGAGTGGGTTGCCATTTCCTCCTCCAGGGGATCTTCCCAACCCAGGAATCAAATCCATGTCTTCTGCATTGGCAGGTGGATTCTTTACCACAGGGCCATCTGGCAGAACATATCTATAGTACAATATTACAAATGGGAAATTGACATCAATACCATCTGTCCACCTTATTCCAATTTCAACAGTTCTATATGCACCCATCTGCCTGTGTGTCTACCTCTATGAAGTGTTATCATGTGTAGGTAGATGTGATCACCACCATAGTCAAGATACTAAACAGTGCCAACCCCACGAGGGTCTTCACTGTAACTCATCTTCTCTCCCTCTCTTCCTGACAACCACTAAACTGTTCTCCATCTCTGTAATTTTGTCATTTTAGAATATTACATGGAATCATACATAGGTTACCTTTGGAAGTTGGCTTTTTCCACTCAACATAATTCTCCAGAGATCTATTAAAGTTGTTCCAATCTCAAGAGTTTGTTCTTTTTACTGCTGAGTAGTATTCCATGGTATGGAGGTATCACAGCTTGTTTGACCATTCATATATTGCAGGATATCTGGATCAATTCCAAATTTTGGCAATTACAAATAAAGGGGCTATGAACAGTTGTCTACAGATTTTGCATAACCTAAATTTTCATTTCCCCTGAATAAATGCCCAAGAGTCCAGTTCCTGGGTTGTATGGCAAATGCATGTTTAGTTTTGTAAGGACTGCCATATGCTTTTATAGAGACCTTCACTATTCATATTCCCACCAGAAGTGAATGAGAGATCCAGTTTCTCTACATCCTTGTCTGCATTTAGTGTTGTCATTATTTTTCATTTTAGCCATTCTGATGGGAGTACAGTGATATATCATTGTGGTTTTAAATTGTGTTTCCCTAATGCCTAATGATAGCTATTATCTTTTCATGTGTGTATTTAACATCTGTATATCCTTTTCACTGAAATGTTTCTTCATATATCTTGGCATCTTCTGATTGACTAGCTTCTTACAGTCAAATTTTAAGAGTTCTTTATTTAGGTACCGATCCTTTGTTGTATACATGGCTTGCAAATATTTTCACCCAGATTGCATCCTCTTCCCTTAAGCATTTATACAACAAACATTTTTAATTTTGATGAGGTCCAATTAGTCAGTTTTTCCTCTTATGGACTGTGTTTTGACAATAAGTCTAAGAATGCTATGTTTCAGTTCAGTTCAGTTAAGTTATTCAGTCCTGTCTGACTCTTTGTGACCTCATGGACTGCAGCACACTAGGCCTCCCCGTCCATCACCAGCTCCCAGAGTTTACTGAAACTCATGTCCACTGAGTCAGTGATATCATCCAACCATCTCACCTCATGTTGTCCCCTTTTCCCAGCATCAGGGTCTTTTCCAATGAGTTAGCTCTTTGCATCAGGTGGCCAAAATATTGGCATTTCAGCTTCAGCATCAGTCCCTCCAATGAATATTCTGAACTGATTTCCTGTAGGATAGACTGGTTGGATCTCCTTGCAGTCCACAGGACTCTCAAGAGTCTTCTCCAACACCACAGTTCAAAAGCATCAATTCTTTGGCACTCAGCTTTCTTTATAGTCTAACTCTCACATCCATACATGACTACTGGAAAAACCATAGGCTTGACTAGACAGACCTATGTTGGAAAAGTAATGTCTCTGCTATTTAATATGCTGTCTAGGTTCATCATAACTTTTCTTCCAAGAAGCAAGTGTTTTTTAATTTCATGTCTGTAGTCACCATCTGCAGTGATTTTGGAGCCAAAAAAATAAAGTCTGTCACTGTTTCCACTGTTTCTCCATCAATTTACTGTGAAATGATGGGACCAGATGCCATGATCTTAGTTTTCTGAATGTTGAATTTTAAGCCAACTTTTTCACTCTCCTCTTTCACTTTCATCAAGAGGCTCTTTAGTTCTTCTTCGCTTTCTGCCATAAGGATGGTGTCATCTGCATATCTGAGGTTACTGATATTTCTCCCAGCAATCTTGATTCCAGCTTGTGCTTCATCCAACCCAGCATTTCTCATGATGTACTCTGCATGTAAGTTATGCTTTGTTTAGCCCTAGGTCAATTTCCCCCCTATTTTTTATAGTATTATAGTTTTAAGTTTTACATTTAAATCTGTGATTCATTGAGTTAATTTTTATATAAGGTATGAGGTTGAGGTTCACTTTTTGACTGTGGATGTCCAGTTGCTCCAGCATCATTTTAAAAATAACTATCTTTCCTCCACTGAACTGCCTTTACACCTTGGTCAAACATCAGTTGCGTATAGTATGCGTCCGTTTCTAGTTTGTCTCTTTCCTTATATCAATTTCTATGTCTATCCTTCTTTCAACAGCATCCAGTTTTTATTGTTAAAGACATATAGTAAGATTAATATCAAGTAGAGTGGTACCTCCACTTTATTGTTCCTTTTCAAGATTGTTTTAATTATTCTGGGTCCCATACCTTTCTTTATAAATTTTAGAATAAGCTCATCTGTGTCTACAAAAACCCTTTCTCAGATTTGGCTAGGAATTGCATTAAACCTGTAGATCAGTTTAGGAAGAACTGACAGCTTTCATGTGTCTTGTCTTCCGATCCATGAATACAATATGTTTCTCCATTTCTGTAGGTCTTTCTCGATTTCATAGATCAATGCTTTTTATATTTCAGCATATAGATCTTGTACACATTTTTTTAGATTCATACCTACATATTTTATTTTCTTTGGAGTAATTGCAAATGTTACTGTGGCTTTAATTTTGATTTCCAGTGTTCACTGCTAGTATATATAAGTGCAATTGATTGTTGTGTGCTAATCTTGTATAAAGTGTGCTTTAGAATTCATAGTCATTTAATTTTTCCCAGCTTTACTGCAATTTAATTGACCTAGAACATTGTGTAAGTCTAAGATGTACAACGTGATGATCGAACATATGTATATATTGTGAAATGATTGCCACAATAATGTTCATTAACATATTCATCACCTCACACTGCCTCACATAATTACATTTTTTGGGTCTATGGTGAGAACATTTTTAAGATCTACATTCATAGCAACATTTAAGTATATAACAGGGTTATATTATATATTTAATTATATGCTAACTGTAGTCACCATGCTGTGCCTTAGAGTCTCAGAACTTATTTATTTTATAACTAGAAGCTTGTACCCTGTGACCAACATCTCCCCACTTCCCTCATCCTGCAGCTCTTGGCAGTCACCATTTTACTGTTTCAAAGTTTGGCTTAAAAGAAATATTTATTTGGCTGCACTATGTCTCAGTTGTGGCACTGGAGATCTTCATTGCCTCATGTACAATCTTTGTTGTTGCATGTGGGATCTAGTTCCCTGACCAGGGATCAAACCTGGGCCCCCTGCATTGTGAGCCAAGAGTCTTAGCCACTGGACCACCAGGGAAATCCCAAAGTTTGGCTTTTTTTTCTTTAAAGATACCACAGACAAATGAGATCATACAGTATATATCTTTTTCTGTCTGATTTATTTCACTTAGCATAATGCCTTCAAGGTCAATGTTGTTAAAAGTGGAAGAAGTGAATGTAAAAATGGAAGCATTATGGAATGATTAATATTGATCAATGTTCTGAGAATATAGATTTTAGCATTTTAAATCCTTCTTATCCTATCTGAACCTGGAAAATCTGGTTATTTGATTAGCTTTCAAAAACTATCAGGGCACATAGAGATTAAGGAGAAATGTATTATGGCATGGGGCTTCCCAAGTGGCACAGTGAAGAATCAGCCTGCTGATGTAGGAGACACAAGAGATGCAGGTTTGATCTCTGGGTTGGGAAGACTCCCTGGAGAAGGAAATGGCAACCCACTTCAGTATTCTTGCCTGGAAAATTTCATAGACAGAGGAGCCTGACAGGCTATAATCCAAGGGATCACTAAGGGTTGGACACGGCTGAGTGACTGAGCACAGCATATAGCAAATTATGGCATATGTTTACTTCTTTATACAGAAAATCAGACCAACCTAAAGTTTGTATTAATCAAGTACTTGATTCAGTATCTAGAAGATGACCTTTGAAGACCCTTAAGCTGCATTTACTATAACCCCATTTATCACTCGTATGTATGCATGTTTGTTACTGAATTTTTGTCTTTGTTATATTTTCTTTTTGGGCTTCCCTGGAGGCTCAGAGGTTTAAGAATCTGCCTGCAATGTGGGAGACCTAGATTCAATCTCCGGGTCAGGAATATCCCCTGGAGAAGGAAATGGCAACCCACTCCAGTATTCTTGCTGGAGAATCCCATAGATGGAGGAACCTGGAGGGCTACAATCCACGGGGTTGCAAAGAGTGGGACGTGACTGAGCGACTCCACTTCACTTCAGTCATTTCTAAAAAGTGCTAGAACACAGAAATGGCTGTCAATAGTGTGGTTCACCTAATATTTCCGTCTTTCTTTCTTTAAGGTTCATGTAGAACTTTACCCTCACCTCCTACTATGAGCACCACCATCTGATTTGCTTTGTTGTTCAGTCACTAAGTTGTGTCCAACTCTTTGCGACTGTAGTATGCCAAGCTTCCCTGTCCTTCACTATCTCCTGGAATTTACTCAAACTCATGCCCGTTGAGTTGATAATGCTATCTAACCATCTCATCCTCTGCTGCCCCTGCTCCGTTTGCCTTCAATCTTTCCCAGCATCAGGGTCTCTTCCAATGAGTTGGCTCTTCGCATCAGGTAGCCAAAGGACTGAAGCTTCAGCATCAGTTCTTCCAATGAATATTCAGGGTTGATTTCCTTTAGGATTGACTGGTTTGATCTCCTTGCAGTCCAAGGCACTCTCAAGAGTCTTC
>SJYC01113035.1:0-27184 GCA_006408675.1 Madoqua kirkii
TGACTGTTTCCATTGTTTCCCCATCTATTTGCCATGAAGTGATGGAATCGGATGCCATGATCTTAATTTTCTTAATGTTGAATTTTAAGCCAACTTTTTCACCCTCCTCTTTCACTTTCATCAAGAGGCTTTCTGTAGGCCATTACAAAGTATTGAGTAGAGTTCCCTGTGCTATACAGTAGATCCTTAATAGCTATCTATTTTATATATAGTAGGGTGTATATGTCAATGTCAATCTGCCAATTTATCCTTCCACCTGTTATTCTCTGGTAACCATAAATTTGTTTTCTACATCTTCAACTCTATTTCTGTTTTGTAGATAAGTTCTTTTGTACCTTATTGTTTAGATTCTACACAATGGAACCTAATTAAACTTAAGAGTTTAGGCACATCATCAAAAAATTCTTTAAACAATAAATGTTGGATAGAGTGTCTAGAAAAGGGAACCCTCCTACACTGTTGGAGGGAATGTAAGTTGGTACAGCCACTGTGGTTAACAGTATGGAGGTTCCTTAAGAAACTAAAAATAGAGCTACCATATAATTCAACAATCCCACTTCTGGGCATATATCCAGAAAAAACTATAGTTTGAGAAGCTTTTTTCAGGTGTTCCCCTATGTCCATAGTAGCACTATGCACAATAGCCAGGACATGGAAGTAACTTAAACATCCATCAACAGCTGAATGGATAAAGAAGATGTGGTACATATGTATGATGGTATATTACTCAGTCATAAAATGAGTGAAATAATGCCATTATTATGCAATGTGGATGGACCAAGAAATTGTCATACTGATCGAAGTAAGTCAGAGAGAGAAAGACAAATATCATATGATATTGCAAGGTATTGTCTAAGGGAATAGAGTACGTATTTCATTTCAAAGAGCAAATTTGCTCCCTATGAGAAACAAGGAACACTTGTAGAGGAAAAAAAAAGAGCCGTGTGTCTGCAGCTCGAGGAGGGCCCTGAAAGCCTGAAGCTATGTGTCTATTCCTGGCTTCCCCACTGGCCCCCTTCATGACTTTGGCAAAGCTACACAGGGCATGGAATCAAGAGCTTGCCCATGCTATAGCAATGGATTATCCTGCCGTGAAAGTGGGCATTGCAAATTGGCAAACTACTTCAAAAGAACTGGGAAACAAAAGCAGATGTGAGTCTTGATATATATTCTGGGAGGGAGCTGGCGAAGGCAAGCACACAGAAGGGGAAATAGTTGTTTTGACTGAAGGCAGCAAAGGATCCAGCTATTGAAGTAGGTGGTTTGCTTAATGGATGCTTCTAGAAGTGAGCCAGACTTTATCTGTTGGATTCTCTGACCCCAAATATTTTGATTTGCTTTGGGGGTGTCTAGAAAAAAACATTTTTTTTCTCTTTGTTATTCTTAGGATTCTCCTCTCTGTCCTTCTGTCCAACTAAAAAAGAATCCATTGGTGGGAATAGAAGTCTCTTTCTATTTGGAGATTTATAAGGGCCTTGTAGGCCTTCCCAGGTGGTGCTAGTGGTACAAAACCTGCCTGCCAATGCAGGAGACATGAGACTCGAGTTCAATCCCTGGGTTGGGAAGATCCCCTGGAGGAGGGCATGGCAACCCACTCCAGTATTCTTGCCTGGAGAATCCTATGGGCAGAGGAGCCTGGCAGGCTAAGGTCAGTAGGGTTGCAAAGAGTCAGACACAACTAAAGTGACTTAGCCCAGCACAGCACAAGGGCCTTATAATAATCCTCTCTAAAGAGGAACAATAGAAATCTCAAGACAAAGTATTAATATCACTTGTAATATCTGATGAACATCTTCCTCTTCCAGCAGTGACATCGAGATCTTTTCTAGAAATGCGAAGACTTGATGAGGTCCACTCAGTTCCGATTCCTCATCAGACCAGAAGGGCACTAAAAGCACAGCCTTTGGGAATCTCTGGGAATTTTGGATGCTGAGGGAGAGAATGCACAAGCTCCCCCTAGGAGGGGACAGCGGCAAGCTGTGAGGGGAAGAGAGGCGGGCACCACAGCAGAACAGTGGCACCCTGCCCATCACCAGGAGACGCTGGCAGCTCACCGGAGAAATGCAGAGTGTGTTCCTCCAGTTAGTTATCGCTCCTCTTAGGAGCCGTTGTGAAGCAGCCTCTGGTTTGAGGAAGCAGTCGAAGCCTCACCAAGTGATTTTGCGGACGTGTGGAACAGCCCATCAAGGAAGGAGCAGCTTTACAGAGCAGATGAAGAGGGCAGGGCCAGGGAAAGAAGTGCCAGTGGTACAGTGCAGGGTGAGAGGCTTAAGGAAAGGGGGCACAGCCTTTTCTCAGTATCCTTCAGAGAACTTTTCCCTCCCACCTTTCTGGCCCCTCCTCAGTCTCCCAGGCAAATCAACCCAGTCCTTCAATGCAGGGGCTTCTTGGGGCTCTACTGGGTCCCTTTCATTCTCGTATTAGGCACTGGCCCTGGATAACCCCAAAAACCCAGGTGTCAATAACCACCTGTACTCTCCCAATTCCTCTAGCCATAGCCTCAAGTCAGACCCTTTCTTGAACCTCATATTATACCTCTAACTGGCCCCCTGGGCTTCTCTGCCTGAATCGCCCCAGAGACATCAAGGCATGTCCTCAAAGTCTGCTCTGCTCTCTCTCTGTTACGTATTTGCCAACTGCACGATCCTCACTCAGCCTCAGTGGATATCTCACAGATCCATCTCCTCCTCTCCACTCCCATGACCAGGAATTCAGACTTCTTTTATTTCTCATCTGGATTGCTTCCTGAAATCCCCATCTTCCGTCTCATCTCCTTCGAGTGAGTTCTTCACAATGTTATCACGGTACTTTTATACAAGATGAAACATGTTGCGGAATGGGGTTTTGCTCTTGTGTTGTCAGAACCATAGGCCACTGTGAAGAGCCGTAGAAGCGGCAGGCACTCCCTCCCAGGACTGACTGAAAAGTGACAGAATGAGACTCAGATTTCACTTGCAACACTACTTCCAACATGTGTGTCCAGAAGACTGGAGCTCCTTTAGCTATTAGGGAAGAGGCAGGTCACTTCCTGGGGTAAAGGAAAAGAACGTTTTAGCTTTCCTTCTCTCTGTCTCATAGAAAGGAGAGAGTTCACTGTTCCTGAGTGAAGGAATGAGACATAAATTTTTCATAAAGAGTGGAAGTGCCTGCAAGGAAGAACCCAGGAAACTCACTTCCCAGCTTGATGTTCACTGAATGATATTAACTTGGAGCCAGCAACCCAGAGCAGAGGATTCTTGGGAGAACTTGACTTGCATCCTCTGGAGTTTTCGAACACGTGTGAAGACAGAGGCAGGTGTCTGTCTTTCTCCTGGAGCAGCCTGAAGACAAATCACCTGGGGGGAAAAGGGAAACCAGTGGATCAGCCTGAATTCCCAGCAAGAATATGGAAAAGTCATGCCAGAGAGGGGAGTTACTGCCATCTTTAAGGCATCCTGACCCATCAGTGGAAAGGGACTGGGGTATACACTTGGAGGCAGGAGCTGGGAGGTATCATAAGATACCTCAAGATATTCATTGGGGTTGAGTGTTGGGCAAGTGGTCATATTGTTGGCAAATACCTACCTCTGGAATACATTACCCATGTCAGAGAAATACACAGTACAGAGAATTCACTGAGCCCCTAAATCTCAAAATGAATGCACAAAAGGACCTTTTTCTCTTTTCCCGAATCCCCTCTTCCTTCATATCTTATTCCGGAGGAGCCAGAAACAGGAATGATAGAACAGACTCCAACTGCAGGCTCCATGGCCCAGCTCAGGACTGAGTCGAGGGAAAAGAATAAGTTGGGGTTGAATGTGAGATTGGTGTTTATATTTAGACTCTACTCAACTTTTCAATATCTCATTGTTCATTGTCAAAGTAAGACTGTTTTTATAGCTGACCTATTACTGTTCTCATATCCTGAAAGCTACAGGATCTTCTAGTGAAGGTGAAAGTGTTAGTCACTCAGTCATGTCTGACTCTTTGGAACCCCGTGAACTGTAGCCCATCAGGCTCCTCTGTCCATGGAATTCTCCAGGCAGAAATACTGGAGTGAGTTGCCATTTCCTCCTCCAAGGGGTCTTCCTGACCCAGAATCTGCATTGCAGGCAGATTCTTCTACTGTCTGAGCCATCAGGGAAGCCCTACAGGATCTTCTACAGATGTCTTCAAAGGTTAAGGATGAAAGATCTGGCAAAACACATTTGAAAGCAAAGCTTGGAGAAAAACAAAGTCATATCTCACGTTCCAAAGTCAAAAATAACATGTCACTCCTCTGCTTAAAATCCCTCAATGACTTCCAAACATAACTCTTGGCACTTAATAAACATAAATTTTGTTAAAAAAATAAATGAATCAGCCTGTCCTTATTAGAAAGAGAAGCAAGTCTATTCCTATTCACATATTTCTGAATTACAAAAAATAAAGAGATTGAGAAGGCAGGTGTCTTGCTTTTGTTATTAAACATGATTTGAGAATATTAAGTAGACCACAGATTGACCATCTCCTATTCTTCTGGCTCCACTCATTTCCCAAAACACGTCTAGGTCTGTATCTGTATCTATGTGTGTATGCACGCCTGCTAAATTGCTTCAGTTTTGCTTGATTCTTTGTGACCCTGTGGTTTGCAGCCCATCAGACTCCTCTGGCCATGGAATTCTCCAGGCCAGAATACTGGAGTGGGTTGCCATGCCCTCCTCCAGGGGATCTTCCCGACCCAGGGATCGAACCGTGTCTCTTAGGTCTCCTGCACTGGCAGGCAGATTTTTCACCAAGTGCCACCTGGGAAGCCCATCTGTAACTACAACTGTGTCTGCAGCTACATCCAAATCCGTATTTGACCCATATTATATCAATATCATCAATAAAAAAGAGGAAATGTTCTTAGTTTACAGCTTCCATTACTTTGCTCACAGAATGTTTTACCACATTCAAATCAGTAGCCAATGAAGATCAGGAAATGAAATATAATTGTTAGATGTAATATCTATATGGTTATTCATAAGTATAGACATGTACAGATACAGGTATTTATTTTCTTACATGATGCCCCATATATGGCCTTCCCTTTTGTCTTGGTTGGTTTCACCTTAACTGTTGACAGTCAGCCTGAAATGTGGCTGCAGATGATTCCTGGGACCCTCTGTGGCCGCTAGTGTGAACCCAGCGGCTATCTTGCAGGCCAGCATTCTTAGCTGCCCCACCCACGGCATAGAGAAACTCCCTAGAAAATCCTTTTCATTATTAACAAAGCCTAGTTTCCAGAACTTACTGCAAGATCATATTCTGGTCGTTGAAAAAATAAATGAACACTGATTTTCTTTCTCTTTGCATTTCCATCTCAATAGCTCTGTAGATAGTATTTTAGGCTGATTTGAGAGAAAGTCTTAGAAATGTGTAAAGGAAAATCACTTTTATATTACCCTGATGCAAATAAATTTTGTATCCAGTTCGGAGCCATGAACTGGATCAGGCTCTGTGCTTCTATATGGAGGCAAAAGATTAAAGAGATGTGACCACAGCATACAAAGTGTTCTTTCTGATGGAAATTCATATAGATGGATAATTATTTGTTGTTGTTTTTCAGTCATCAAGTCATATTCGATTCTTTGCAACCCCATGGACTGCAGAATGCCAGGCTTCCCTGTCCTTCACAATCTCCCAGAGTTTGCTCAAACTCATGTCCATTAAGTTGGTGCTGCTATCCATCAATTTCATCTTCTGCTGCCTTCTTCTCCATTTACCTTCAATATTTCCAAGCATCAGCATCAGTCTTTTCCAATGTGTCACTCTTCACAACAGGTGGCCAAAGTATTGGATAGCTTCAACTTTAGCATCAGTCCTTCTAATGAATATTCAGGACTGATTTCCTTTAGTATTGACTATCTCCTTGAAGTCCAAGGGACTCCACAGTTACAACAAGGAATTTTAAAAAAGGTACAGATGAACTCATCACTCAAACATTCCCTGGCTCATCAATTCCTCCTTCCTCTGCCTTTATTTTGTGATGCACTGAACACTAGTTTGGCAATGAAAAATCCAAAGCTAAAACTCCTTATTTGGACTCAGTTATTTGGCAAATAGTTTATTAGGGAAAGTGAAGAGAACAGATCCAGGGTTCTTACACTTTGGAAAGCAGTGGCCTCATGACAACTAGGGTAAAGAGCTGAGAGGGATGGCAAGAAATGATTCTTTTTCTAACAGAGAGTTTAAAAAAGATATTGTAAATCTATTGCATCAAAAAAATTGAGTTATGTGTGAATCCAAATCTACATCTCCTAAAATGAAAAATAACTACAGATTTAACAGTTTTCAAAGTAAAATTGATCAGGAAAGTTGGTGAAAATAGATACCAAAGCATCAGGTGGAGAAGCACATTGCAAAATGTGCTTTATAATCTTGAGCAGCAGAGGGTGATACCATCTCCATTAACTATGATTGATCACAACTATTTTCTAATTTCTTACCTAATTTTTACCCAAGCATTATGTTGCTGCAATTATAGTGATTCAAAGAAAAAGTGGAAATCTCCAATCAATTAAATAATCTTGGCCAACTGAGTAACAAATCAGAATCTCACAAAATATAGATATTTTCCCCTGCAAATAAGTTACTTCTAGGGTATAGAGGCTGTGGGGTTTGTGAAGCCAGGATTGTCTGTGTGAATCAAGTGACCTCTTTATATATGTAAAGGAGTTTTATATAAATATATATATAATAAAAATATCCATAACACTGTATTTCCCCCTTGGACCTCCCACGCCGCCCCTCTAGGTCATCTCCAAGCACCAGCTGAATTCCCTGTGCTTTATGGCACCTTCCCACTAGCTCTCTTTTTGAACAATGGGTTCCAAAGTATACAAACAGCTCATGGAGCTCAATATCAAAACAACAAACAACACAATCAAAAAATGGGTACAAGACCTATATAGACATTTCTCCAAAGAAGATATACACATGGCCAAGAGGCACATGAAAAGATGCTCAACATCAAGCATTATTAGAGAAACGCCAATCGAAACTACAATGCAGTATCATCTCACAGCAGTCAGAATGGCCATCATCAGAAAATCTACAAACAATAAATGCTGGAGAGGATTTGGAGAAAAACGCTCCTGTGCTGTTGGCGGAAATGTAAACTGATAGGACCACTGTGAAGAACAGTATGGAGGTTCCTCAAGTAGCTCCTTTCAACAGCATTGTTTTTTAGATGCTCTGCTCTCCAAAAAATTGTGTTTGATCTTGTGGTTTTCTTTTTTAAATGGTCTGTGGGAATTAAATATATTAATAAATTCACTTGATTCAAAATAGTATTAGCATAATCATGTAAAGCTTAAATGCTTCCAGTTATGAAGCACATGGGTATTTGGTCCAACCTTTAGATGAAAAGAAAGCAGCTCTTTAACAATGCACAGTGGGAATGAGGGCTTGTTTTATAAGTACCTTGCCAATAATTTTATATGGTTAATGATACTGCTCTGATAATGAATCTTGTAGATCTTGCCTGAGATCAATCCTTCTAAGTATGATTTTATCATGAATGGGGGGATTTGTTAGTGATAAAAATCAGGAATTTTTATCAGACATGTATGCATTATTTCAAATGATCTAAATATAAAGGTAGTAGAGAATTGGATTAGAAGTCTTGGAATTGGTGTCTAAGCCCGTTTTAAGAGTTATATGCTGGAAGTGTGTTTATCCCTGGTTCTGACCATCATTTAATCATTTCAATAAAATGTGAAAAGTGAAAATGAAAGTGAAGTCACCCAGTTGTGTCCGACTCTTTGAGACTTCATGGGCTGTAGCCTACCAGGCTCCTCCATCCACGGGATTTTCCAGGCAAGAGTACTGGAGTGGGGTGCCATTTCCTTCACCAGGGGATCTTCCTGACCCAGGGATCCAACCCGGATCTCCCACATTGTAGGCAGATGCTTTACCATCTGAGCCACCAGGGAAGTGGAAGTTCAATAAAATGTGAACTGAAAGGTAAATCCTCTTTAAAAGCTGAAGGCTGAAATGCAAATATCTGGCACTAAATAGTTCCCAGTACTCCATTTAATGACCATCATGATTCATGGTTGCCAAGTAGCTTATCGGCAGGAACTTGCAAACTGGGCAGGCAGATGAACCTGGACCAGGTTTATTTAGGCACAAGTTACTGTCTGTCTCCTTGTTTGGAGGGGACTCAGTGAAATGGGGGCAAAGCTATGGGGAGTAATGGCAGCAGGTTTCTGGATGCTCCAGGGACTGGGGAAAAAAAAGCAATCTGAAACTAGGTCATTTTACTCAGCAAGTTGCCCTCCTGCTGCAGCAGGGTTTTTTTTTAAGATTTTTTTTAATGTGGGCCATTTTAAAAGTCTTCATTGACTTTGTTGCAATATTGCTTCATTTTATGTTTTGTTTTTTTGGTCATGAGGCATATGGGATCTTAGTTCCCTGACCAGGGTTCAAACCCACATCCCCTACACTGGAAGCTTGAAGTCTTAACCACTGGACCACCAGGGAAGTCCCAGCAGCAAGTTTTTGATGCTAGTAACAAACAATTAGACCTCTGAAATCTTTAAATTCTAGGGAAGATTGGAATGGTCAACAAGTTTGGGATCCACAATAAATTTGGGGAGACTAATTTTCTCTTCTTTCAGTTCAGTTCAGTCACTCAGCTGTGTCTGACTCTTTGAGACCCCAAGGACAGCAGCACGCCATGTCTCCCTGTCCATCACCAGCTCCTGGAGCTTGCTCAAACTCATGTCCATCGAGTCAGTGATGCCATCAACCATCTCTTCTTTAGCACTTCCCTTTCCAGATCCACCATAAATTCTGTGTGCTGGTATATCACCCCCATACCCCAACCCACTCTCCTTTATACTTATTCTCTCTTACACACACATTCGCATGCACACACACACACCAGAACATACACAAGAAACACAATCTGGACCATCTTGACTAGTCGCCTTCTTGTCTACTTTCTATAGTCTTCTTTTTTGGCTAACATGTGATCTGTTTTGGAAATGAGACAAGGCTTGGTTCTATGTGTCCACCAACTTCTCCTGCCATTCGTCAAGGAGGCCAAACTCTGAGGATGGCTGTGTTGGCATCAAGAGTCACAAGAACTGTGTTGATCCTTCCAGAAATTTCTTCACCAGGTTTGGAGGGAGGAGGAGCTGGCTGCTTCAGAAATGTGGCTGCCTAGGCTAGTACAACCAACTTCAGAGGTCCCCTGGGGCACCAGACGCCCTGGACTCCCAAACATACATCCCTCCAAACCCCCCTAAAGATAGGACTGTAGAGACAAAGGAACACAAACCCAGGAACAGTGACCCAGCATGACTGGATTATAAGAATCTCCCTTAAATCCAGCCAGCAAAGGTTACCCTTCAGGTACATCAGCAGAAAGATGGATCTTGAGAAGACCATTCTCTGTTTGGCAGGCTTCCTTTGGCATTTAAGACTCTGGCATCCACAACCTTGGAACAGAGATGGTTCATTTTTCAAGAGCTGGCTGGGAATTTTACAGGATTCCTCTTGAGTTTTGCATGCACAAGAGATTGGAAGAAGGGTGGGGACCAAATGTGTGGCCATATTCTCCCTTTAGTCTCTGCTTTCTTGGAAGACATCGTGTAGTCACTGATTTCAAGGCCTTTAGAACTATGCAGGTGTGGCTGTTCTGATGAATGGGCTGTTCTTGGGCTGGTGTCTGGGCAGCCCTCTGATTGGTTCAGGACAAACCAAAGCACGTGGCACAATCAGTGATGAAGGGCTGACTTCTGTAGAAAATCCTCATCATCGAAGTTAGGCTTCAGAAGAACAGCCACGGTGTCAGTCTGTTCTTGGGGGTGGTCCCAGCTTTGCTTGTAGTTTCTTGCTTGCTCCCAATAGTCATCTCCTGTCTGCCTGCCCTGTGTGCTCAAGTTCCCTATCAGGCACAGAGCCAGAGCCTTCAAGAGATGGATTAACCGCATTTGCTTAAGACAATTCTCTGTTATGTATCTATTTAATTTTGTTGAATCCAAGGCAGTAAATTGCCGAGAAACTGCAGCCTTGATTGCGGTTGCACAGCATGGTTGGAGCACGAGATACGGGATGGAAAATGAACTCTTATAGTTACCATTTATCAGATACATGGCTTTTAAAATTATTTGTTTATTTTTATTCTTGGCTGTGCCGGGTCTTCGTTGCTGCACCAGGTGTGGGCTTTCTCTAGTCGCAGTGAGCGGAGGCTGCTCTCTAGTTGGGCTTCTCCCTGCGGTGGTTTCTCTGGTTTCAGAGCACGGGCTGTAGGGTGCATGGGCTTCAATAGTTGAGGCTCTTGGGGTCTGGAGCATGAGCCGAGTAGTCGTGGCCCATGGGCTTAGTTGCCCCAGGACATATGGGGTCTTCCGGGACCGGGGATGCATTGGCAGGTGGGTTCTTAATCCCTGGGAAGTTCCATGTACATGGATTTGACAAGCCACATAAATTCTGTTTCTTCACAAGTGTAGTGGAGCTCAGATGGTTGTGTGGATTAAATTCGATAGAAATATTTGTGGTGTTTTCAAATGGTGGTGCTGTAGCATTATTAACGTGTTAAGTCCCATATTAATCAGGATAACTGGTATTAGCAGATGTAACTAACTTCACTCCTCAGGGACTTAAGAATGTAAAGATCTCCTTCTTATTCTATGACAATGCCCAGTGTAGGTTGGTGAGATGGGAAGTAGGTGAGAGGACTTTGCTTCTTACTGTCATTTAACAGTATGTTGTTAATCTGATGTCTTGTCCTCAGCCAATGAAAGGAAGAGAATATGGGGATACATACTTGCTCTTAACTGCTTTGGCTTGAAACTGACAAGGGGTTGCAAGCTGCATTCTGGCTGTGCCCGTGAAAAGGAGGACAGCGTAGATGTTGCTGAGCACTAGAGGTCTCTGCTACAGCCTGACATTGCTAACGACTTTATTCCTCCATGGAGACATTATTTTATGCTTGTTACACTATTTCTTTTTTTTTTTAATTCCTAGTACATATTTTTTTTAATACTTTATTCTACTTTACAATACTGTATTGGTTTTGTCATACATTGACATAAATCAACCACAGGTGTACACGATCTCCCAATGACGAAGCCCCCTCCCACCTCCCACCCCACACCATCTCCCTGGATCATCCTGTACACCAGCCCCAAGTATCCTGTATCCTGTATTGAACATAGACTGGCGCTTCATTTCTTATATGATAGTATACATGTTTCAGTGCCATTCTCCCAAATCATCCCACCCTCTCCCTCTCCCTCAGAGACCAAAAGTCCGTTCTATACCTCTGTGTCTCTTTTGTTGTCTTGCATACAGTGTCATCGTTACTATCTTTCTAAACTCCATATATATGTGTCAGTATACTGTATTGGTGTTTTTCTTTCTGGCTTACTTCACTCTGTATAATTTGTGTCTCTTTTGTTGTCTTGCATACAGTGTCATCGTTACTATCTTTCTAAACTCCATATATATGTGTCAGTATACTGTATTGGTGTTTTTCTTTCTGGCTTACTTCACTCTGTATAATCGGCTCCAGTTTCATCCATCTCATTAGAATTGAGTCAAATGTATTCTTTTTAAGGGCTGAGTAATACTCCATTGTATATATGTACCACAGCTTTCTTATCCATTCATCTGCTGATGGACATCTAGGTTGTTTCCATGTCCTGGCGATTATAAACAATGCTGCAATGAACATTGGGGTACATGTGTCTGTCATTAGAAAAGACATGCTCTCTTTGACAATCACCATCAGAAATCAAGTTGAACAAGCTGCTTTGAAAGTTTAATAAATACATTTAATCTTCCAAAGGAAATTTTAGGCAATAGAGCATAAAGAAAGAAATTTATTTTGGAGCTGATGAATAAAATAGGAAAAAAAAAAAGAGAGGGAGAAGAATCTTCTGATTGAAAGATGAAAATCAGTGCTCGTGTGCATCAATCCTGTAGCCTTGCTTCCTCTTACAACTAGGGTTGACTGGTGTGTGAGTTGCTTCAGCAAACTTTAAAATTCTCAGTGGCTAAGGTTTGTTATTTCCTGCTCATGCTTCATGTCCGACACAACTGGCAGAGTTCTCTGGTGATCGTCATCACTCATGGACCCAGGGTTAATCTCTATACACACTCCTAAAATCATGAGAGCAGAGAAAGAGAATAGAAGCTCTTAAGGTTTCTTGCTGGAAAGAGCAAACATCACTTCTGGTCACATTTCATTAGCCAAAAAGGTCATGCGGCCACACCAGACTTCAAGCCTGCAGAACGTTGCCCAGTAGGAGGCAAGAATCAGTCCCCGGGTCAATGACTCTTGTTCATACCCTCTAGCTCTTATTCCTTGTTAGGAGGAAAAGCAAGTGAATGAGACAGAAGGATGGAGAGGAAAAACAGAAATATGTTGGAGTCACTTCAAACTATGTTGATAGAGAAAAATAATCTACACCATCAAACAGAACGTACAAATAATGTTGAGTCACATTGGCCTTGAATACCAGAACCAAAGCTGTAAACAATCCTAAAAATATTTTAAACAACAGCAAGAAGAGACCTCAAAAGATGCATGCTAAGCAAAAGAAGCCAGATGCAAAGGGCCACATACTGCATGGCGCCATTTGCATGTGATTTTAGAAAAGGCAAAACAATAGGTTCAGAAAGGAGATTAATGGCTGCCGAGGACTAGTGTGTGGGTGCAGAAGACTGACTGGAAAGGGACATGAGGACAATTTTTAGGTGCTAGAAATATTATGTATCATGATTGTACTAGTGGGTGCCATCGATATATGCATTGTGAGACTTTTACTCTAAAAACTGGTGAGCTTTATTGTATTTCAATTGAATTTCAGTAAAAAGCCAGTGTTTTGAGACCTTAGAGTGCATATTTTTGTAAGCATTGTTTTAAACTTAGATTTGTATTTGAACTGTGTGTTCTTGAGAACTTGCACGTAGTGTTCTAATTGAAGAGAAACGTGTTATTCTCTTTGTTTCAATTAACTATGACTATGGGGAATCTAGTTGTTCCTGACTGCGCAAATGAAGAGTCCATGAAACCCTAATTGATTGCTCTGTGCAGTGCTTCCTTCTGAAATAAAATCATCAAAGGGGTTGTTGATGTTCTTTTTGTTCCTAGGCTGTCCTATTTGCAGTAGTGTAACTACAGTTTTGTAAGGAGATCAAACCAGTCAATCCTAAAGGAAATCAACCCTGAATATTCATTGAGGGGACTGATGCTAAAGCTGAAGCTCCAATATGTTGGCCACCTCATTGGAAAAGACCCTGATACTGGGAAAGATTGAAGGTGGGAGGAGAAGGGGATGGCAGAGGATGAGATGGCTGGATAATATTATCGACTCAATGGACATGATTCTGAGCAAACTCCAAGAGACAGTGAAGGACAGGGAAGCCTGGCATGCCACAGTCCATAGGGCTGCAATGAACTGGACATGACCGAGCAACTGAACACCAACAAATGTCAGAAAATGAAACAAACAACAATAATAAAAAAACAAAACTTTTTCCTTGGAGAGCAGAAAATACAAATAGTGGAAGTCCATGGGAGGAGTATAGATGCTCCAAGTTCATTCTCTGAAAGATGGGCCTTTCCACATTTTTATAAAGGGAACTGAGACCAGGGGGCTTCCCAGGTGGCTCAGTAGTAAAGAATCCACTTGTCAATGCAGGAGACAAGAGAGTCGGGTTTGGTCTCTGGGTGGCAAAGATCCCCTGAAGGAGGAAACATCAACCTACTCCCATATTCTTGCCTTAAAAGTCCCATGGACAGAGAAGCCCGACCAATTACAGTCCATGGGGTGGCCAAGAGCTGGACACGACTGAGCACACACATTTTCACGGAGATATCTGAAAATTAAAACTGGGTATTATCAGGGTCACAAAATGCCTCCCGTGTGTTCTTAGAATTAGGCAGGATCGCATTTGAAAAGCAGAAATGTCCAATGTTTAAGGCCCCACAGGCACAATTGGAAAAGAATATATTAGATCTTCTGTATTGATATAAAAATAAGAAAGATCGTGAGCTTTAATAACATATATGTGGTAGATTGCCATGGCCCCTTGAGATGGTGAAGGGAGATCAGAAGAAGGAGGAAGAGGTGGTCCATTTGGATCCTTCCCGTTCTCTTGGTTCATTACTGTGAATGGCATTTATGTGAGCCCTTGTGGAAAGGATTTAAAGATGATATCATCTAATTTTAACAGATTCAACCATCACAAAATACAAGCTTAAAATTAATTCTGCAAAGAGATCACGATGAAAGATAACACAGTGAAATAACTCCAGCAAAGATGGCAGAGCTGACCCTTCTTTTCCTGGGAAAGCTCTTTGTCAACTGCATTGTGAGCTTAAAGATCTCCCTGGTGGCTCAGGTGGTAAAGAATCAATCTAAAATACGGGAGACCTGGATTCGATCCCTGGGTCGGGAAGATATCCTGGAGAAAGGAAATGGCAACCCACTCCAATATTCTTGCCTGGGAAATTCCAAGGGCAGAGGAGCCCAGCAGGCTACAGTCCATGGGATTGCAAAGAGTCAGATGTGATGGTTTGACTAACACTTTGACTTTTGTGAGCTTAAGACAGTGATAATCTCATTACATCTGTGAAGAACTGGGCAGAAAATGTTTGAAATCCTCAAGAAGACTCAATTCCATTATCATTAAAGGTGAACATTGGCTGAGTTTATGTTGTGCCTTCTGTTAACTCACAATAAAATGAAGCCATCATGGTTAGCAAGGCATTTAAAAGTATTGCCGATTTCATCTTAACTTCATCCTCTAAAGTGTTTTCTTTTTGGAACATTTTGGTTCTAATCTAATTCGCTCATGTTTTAGTTTACATGCTATTTTGTATGTTAAATAATTTCCAAATAGATACATAGACATGTATTGGAGGTATCCAATATTTTACCACAAGACTCAGTGATCTAGTGTAATGCAATGTGGAGCTACTTCTGTGTGTATTTTCTGCTTGAAGTATATTTTATCTCTGAGTTACAGAGTGAAGTGTGTGTTGAAATTAGGGAAGCATGAGATCAGGTTCACTACTTTCTAAATGACATGTGTGATTTGGGCTCAAGGAGCTGCTTCACCTTGTAGCTGTGCTTCTAGAATGTGGCTAGACATATGTTACATTAAATGAATATAGTGCCTTCCAGTGTAATGCAAGGTCTTCCCTGGTGGCTCAGTGGTAAAGAATCTACCTGCCATGTAGGAAATGCGGGTTTGATTTCTGGATCAGCAAGATCCCCTGGAGAAGGAAATGGCAACCCACTGCAGTATTTTTGCCTGGGAAATCCCATGGAGGGAGGAGCCTGGCAGGTGCAAGAGTCAGACATAACTTTGCAGCTAAATCACCACCACCAGAGTAATGCAAACATCTCTTTTGGACTATTCTTCAAGAAATTTGCATATTCCCTTACTATCTCAATGTGTTGAACACTTAATACAAGGCTCTTTGATGTCTGCCACCATGTAGGTTCCCCCAACTATGTTTTGTTATTTCGAATCTTGAATTTATTCTATGCCCATGAACAAACTGCTTATTTGTTTTACTGGAATGTTTAATGAGTAGGAAGAGGGAAAAATAGAAAATAGAGGGAAATAGAAGCTTCTAAATAACTGAAGTAAAATGGACTATTTTTAGGCAACTGAAAGTAGTATCTGCCACCATAGTATCTGCCAACTTTGTGTAGTTTTTTTCTTCCAAAGGATGTGAAACACTCTATAGACAGCTCAAGATCACAACCAAACTAATAAGAACTTACTTCCTGGTTAGTTTTTATTGAGAACTGCCTTTGGGACTCATACCTGCAGTTGGGGTATAACTGCTCTTCTAAGAAATGAGAAGGACATTTTGATTGGAAGAGGAACAAATGAGAGAGACATAGAACGGCAGAAAAATTGAAAGCAAACGTTACGGGTTATTTTCCAGTTAACTTTATTTCCTTCCGTCACTCGCCACCTCTACCAAATTTAATTGGTTTTCATCAGGTGGTGGCCAGATCCCAGTTAGGTGTTTACCTTCTGCTTGTTCAAGGTGTTCCTAGCAGTTTCAACTTTCTCTTTTAAGTTGCTGATGCTGTTACTTGGTGGAATTGTGCTTCTTCGAGGAACAAATTCTTTGCTGAGAAATAATTTTCCTGTGCCCTCATGATAGACTCAACATTCGAAGATACACGTGCTCGAGATCCTTCTCAAGTGCTACTGTTTAGTTACTAAGTTGTGTCCCACTCTTTTGTGACCCAATGGACTGTATCCTGCCAGGCTCCTTTGCCCAGTGGGATTGTCCAGGCAAGAATACTGGAGTGGGTTGCCATTTCCTTCTCCAGGGGATCTTCCCAACCCTAAAATCGAAGCTGTGTCCCTTGCTTGTCAAATGGATTCTTCACCACTTCAAATGTTAATACTTATTCTATAAGGTGTAGATGAGCATATCCTTAAAAATGCTTTCTGGTAGTGTTCAGGTGTGAATTCATTTATTTCTGCATAACTGATACCTTTCTGATAAAGCTCCTTGACTCTCCATTTCTAGAAATCAGTCCTTGCTGGATTTAACTGTTCCTGTTGATTTCCAGTCTATTGTTTTCCATGCATTTTGTGTTTAGTCTCCTTGATTAGTTTAAAGACTCTCAAGGGCAAAAACCGTACTCTTTGCTTCTTTTGGTGCAAGTGAAAGCATTTTTTCGCTATTGTGATCATAGAAAAGAGTCTCCCTTCCCCTACTTTTCAAGAGGCACACTGAGCCGCCCATACAGAGTGCATTTAGATGGGAGTGTAGAGCTTAGGTTTATGATTCACCCATTCATTTGATTAATATTTTTGATGTCCTACTACCTGCCAGAAGCTTTTTTAAACTCAACAGTAAACAGGCAAAATTCCTGACCTCATGTGGCTGGCGTTTTAGCCAGGGCAGAACAGATAATAAACGAAATAAACAGGGAAAAATATTGAGTAAGTTAGCTTGTTCTAAGTACCCAAAGGAATAAAACAACCAAAAGTAGCATCTGAGAAGGGACCAAGAGAATTAGGGAGTAATCCATGGAACAATCTGGAAGGAAAACATCCTGTGGTTCTGTAGAAGTTGAGATAGTGATGTATTTTTGTGGCCCATCAGTGGAAAAGAAGCAATTGTGGCAAAAAAGAAAAAAGATCATAGGCTTGCTACCTAGTAGTCCTGGGGCATGCCATTTAACCTGTCCAAGACTCAGACTCCTGACCTATAAAACGAATGTTAAAATCTCCACCTTAAAGGAAGATATTAATAAAAGAAAGTAAAAAGGTTTATATCAAAGTTCTAACATGTACTTGACATTCAGGATACTTTTCGTTAGTAAGAAGGAAGTCTTCCAGAAGGCAAGTCCCAACCACATTTGCCATTTCCTTCTCCAATGCATGAGAATGAAAAGTGAAAGTGAAGTCGCTCAGTCGTGTCTGACTCCTAGCGACCCCATGGACTGCAGCCCACCAGGCTCCTCTGTCTATGGGATTTGCCAGGCAAGAGTACTGGAGTGGGCTGCCAATGCCTTCTCCGCTATTCATCTTATAGGCTTTACAGTTATCAGTCAATGTTTTCCAAAGGTGCTGAACTGAACCTATATATACTTAAGAAAAATTTAAAGTAGCCATACTTTAAAGAAGCCTTACTCTTCATTGTGTCTTTGAAAAGTGGGACAAAATCTTGGTGATCCAAGCATTGTAGCTGTACAATAAGCAATCACACTCGCAGTATGATAAAATAAGCAGATTGGCCTCTTTATGAGCCATAAGACAATGATGTCTTCATGAAACAAAACTGTATGTTTAATAAGAGGGCCAGTATCAGTCTGTGCTACTGAAGGTATTTACTACTAGTGATTTTTGCCATGGAGGAACCGGTTCCCTACTTCCCCTGCTCTAGGGAACACTTGCTTCTTCTAAGTTCCAATCAGTAGATTTGTTGGCTGAGCAAAAGAATGGATTTTAGTGTTCAGGGAGGCCAGTGCAGGTATAGCTCAATTATAGGAAGGGATATAATATATCCCGAGGAGGAGAGGATGAGTGAAAGCGGGAAATATCTCTCTGAACCACAAGGATGGGGTTCTTCTCTAACATTATGTCATAAGAATCAATGTCAGCCCGCTCATCCACAGTGAAACCACTCTAGGAACATAATCAACTATTTAAAAAATGTATTTATTTATTTGGTTACATTGATCCTTAGTTGTGGTACACAGGCTTCTCTCTAGTTATGGTGTGGGACTTAATTGCTTCATGGCAAGTGGGATCTTAGTTCCCGGACCAGGGATCAAACCAGTATCCTCAGCAATGGCAGGTGGATTTTTAACCACAGACCATCAGGGACAATTTTGTTTTTAAGACATGACTCCAGGGAAAAAAAGGCACAATCACAATAGCAGTCAAGGTTGGATTCTTAAGCAAAGTAATTTTTCTCACCTCTTTAACTTTGATGATTTTCTTTTCCTTTAAGACACCTCAAAAAAGTCTATCTATCACACCAATAATCAACATCAACTTTTATAGGATGAGGGGCATATTCATGGATTCTAGTTTTAGATAGATGTTTACTTAAGATAATTTGAAACTTGGGGATTTAACAGATTAACTAATTTCATCTAAGAATTAATGGCCTTTCTCTGAGTCCTTTACAACTGAGAGCTTATAAAGTGGCTATCTTCCTGTTATATTAGCCATGGAGGATCCTTGATTTAGTTTGAAGCACATTTCATGGGAATGATAAGCAGTTTTTCATTTTCAAATTTCTAGTGTGTTCATTTCCTTTTCTAAGTAAACAAGATATGAGTTTGGAAAGAGGAGTGTCAATATGAATGCACCTTAATGCTTTGGTGGTTATATGAACAAGAATCTATATAATTCATCAGGTATCAAGAGCCTTACATGATGTTCTAACAGTTTATGTAAACTTTAGTCATGAAAACATCTATAATATTGGTACTAAAATAACAGGAAAACTATTGGGAGACAATTTTCCTTGGATCTCTTGGGTTTCCATAGGTCTTGTGAGAAGAGAAGTTGTCATTGTTCTGGACTATCTTTTTTCAAGGATGCTTCTATACCAATAGCCTTGGAAGAGAGAGACAGTTCTCTTTCAGAGCAAAGGGTGGGTTTGTTTATAAACTGGAGGATGGAGATAGTGTCTATTTCCAGAGTAAGGATGGGTGTGCTTATTGCTCACTCCTACTAAACCAGTACTTCCTTAGGAGCAAAGGAAAGCCATGATTACCACCCATTATAAAAAATCTGGTTTCTGTCCCTTCCCTGTAATGTAAACCTCTGTATGTGCAGGGATCCCCTGTCCCTCTTCATGTCTCCATGGGAGCACAGAGTCTTGGGGAAGCAACACAGAGAAATGCTGACATTTTTCCTACTGCTACTGCAGTGAGCGATAAAGCCCTGTGTCTCTGATTTAGGCATCTTGTGTCTTCTATCAACATCCATGAGACTGTGGCAGGCTATCTTCTTAGCTTGCAAGTGGAGTAAGGTCTCAGATTGGACACAGTTTTGATAGTCACATTAATATGCATTGGAAAGGTATTGTGTGTGTGGGGGGTGGGTGTGATCGTTCATATAAATGAGGTAGTTTAGAACTTCTGATAAACTAGCAAAATAACTAATTAATTTTGAAAGACTGTCTCCACTCCTGTTACATTTTAAAGCAATCATTTTAAAGTGAACATTCACTAGATTATAGATTCTTAACAGAAAAAAACTATGACTTCATTTGTGAAGTCATAACTCCTTACCTCCAACCTGACACACATTAGATTTTCGTTCAATAAATATTTGTGGAACTAAAGTTAAATAAAGCATGTTTTTATAAAGTGTCTTTTTATTGCACAGTCCCTTTTAATGACTTCATTTGATAGTTACTATCAAATAATAGGTTTTAGTCTTGGCAAGTTGTGTTGCTAATATTTTGAGCAATAAATAATAAAAATTTTCAGTTTACTATCATTTTATCAAAAACTAATTTTTCTTTACATGCTGATTATCAAATTGTACTGCGTTTCCTAATATGTTTTGACCATACCCAACCTCATGGTTTAGAACAGCATTGACAAGTTATTTCACTTCTCTCTTCAGTTTCCCTGCCTCTGAAATAAAACCAATTGGACAAAATGAGGTTGAAAATTAAATTATATAATGATTTTTTTTAATCACAGATCAGCCTCTGTGGTCCTGTAGTACTCATCCCCCATTTTTCTCCCACAAATCTAAAGAATATTTACTTCAAAGTCATTCTCTTTGTAACTCACATTTTTCTGGGATTCATTTTCTCTCTTTAGGCAGGCACATCTGTATTTGCTGGGAATGAAAAAATGTAAACAAAAAAAAAAACAATCCACCATGAGGCCCACGAGATAATAATAATTATGAGATAAAATAATAATAGCCCACAAGAAGGTGGGCCAATCCTGATATGATTATTTGTGCGTCTGAAGCTAGATTCACTCTCACAGTCTTTTCCAGAAAGTTTAGCTGAGCCCAGGTGGAACAGTTGCTCTTTGGGTCTGATGCTGGAATGGTATTCAAAGCTGGAGCTGAAGATTGGAGACGCTCCTTAGAAGGTTCCCACCAGCATCCTTGGTAGAGCACTCAAGGATTACTTCACTCTAAAGGACTATTCAAAATACTGCTGTGGATGAAAAATTCAGTCTGATGGTTAAAAGCGTGGGGCTTAGAGTCAGGCAGATTTCCTATCCGGTCTGGTAATGAAACCCTCCTCTCAGGGCTGAGGGAGGATGAATCATACCTGTCGTGGCCCCTGGGCTGTGGCTGCCCTGCAGAGAGAGTTCATAAATCTTTACAGCGACTGCTATTTCACTTCTTATTTGTATGCTAGGTAGGCAGGCCAGGAGGAAATACATTTGCCCTCTTGAGGGGTATGGGGTAGGGTGGGGATGGAGTGGAAGGTGGGGTCCAGTGAGGAACTGGGGTGGAAAAAGAAATAACAGCTGTGCACAGATCTGTTAGAGAAGGTTCTTTCTAAGGCAGTGTGTCTGCACCCAAACGTCCTGGGATTTTTGTTTCCGTCACGTGTGCTTGGGAGACAATAGTTCTCATAAAGATTCATCACTCCGCAGGTGTTTAGAATTAGAAAATAATGAAGAACAGGACCGGGTGCTTTTCTTAAGAATCCTCTATAGGTGGGACTTCCCTGGCACTCCAATGGTTAACACTCTGGGCTTCCAACACAGGGGCATGGGTTTGATCCCTGGTCAGAGGACTAAGATCCCACATGCCATGTGGCACAGCCAAGAAAATGTGAAAAAATAAAATAAAGACTACAAATTTTAAAAAGATACCCCCCCCATAGCCCATCCAAAGGTCTTTCATAAACAGTGTCTTAAAAAGGGAATCGGAGCATTTATTCTATTAGAACAGAAAGCTTTTCTTCTTAGAAAAGCGCCGTGTACATTTTCTGGTTGAAATTTAACTTGAACGTGCTGCTAAACACTTTCTGCAACAAACTATGATGTAAAAATTGGTCCCCAGGTTCTGCAGAGGACAAATGTAGTGGCTCCCATAGAAAGAGACGGATTTGTCTGAAACTTGACTTAACCTCTGACGTAGAGATTCATCTCCAGGGCTTGTTTAGTTCAAAAGACTCTGTTCATTGATTCCTGGTCATTTTTGACACATAGAGAAAAAGCATGCATACATCTCTGTGTGCAGGTACATGTGTGTATATGTGTACGTGTGTGTGTGTGTGCATGTGTATATGTACCCATGCATCGAACACTGTAATAAGGGTATAGAAAAGGAACACTGAAGGGGGAAACATAACCAAAGTTGGATGTTCAAAGCAATCTGAGTCAATGTTATTCTAGGCAGTACACACAAATCTCAACTTAGAAACTGGCAAGTTGGTTGTATTTTTCAGATGAGCAAAGTGCATACTTTCAGAATGATGGAAGAATATTTCAACATGATATTTAATAAGTCATTTTTATTGACGACAAAATGCCAGACTCAACCAGACTGAGCCGAGCCACCACTGTTCAATCTGGGGTGAACGCTTTCCCAAGGGACCAAGACTCTCCCTCGTGAGCCAGCTTGCACTTTGGGGAAGAGCTGTTTTATTTACTGTGTTGGTGCATTAGCCATGGATCTACTTGATTTCAGCTTCCCTTCACTGCCGTTTATCTGGACAAACTTCACGATTCCTCTCTGAAAGACAGGGAGCATCCTCGGCCAGCCAGCCCTCACAGTGCAAGGGAGAAGTATTTCACATGGCAAAGACTGAGCCAGGGAGCCAGCAACTCAGGTTTCAAACTGACTTAGACAATTTCCTGACACCTCAGCCCTCATTTTCCCATCTGTGAGACAGTTTTGCTTACCCCGCTAAATTTAAGATGTTGAGGGAGTTCTGCAATATCTCTGGATCCATCTGAGCTCCTTCCAAGAATGACAGCTGCTGGGGGCTGCCATCGGGCTGGTCGTCTCCACAAACCACACTCCTCTGAGAACCGCCTCTCCCACTCGCAGCCCAGGGCTCCGACAGCCAACTCACCCCACACGCCACCCAGCTCCCGGCCAGAGTTAGCGGAACTGAGGGTGGACGAGGAGAGCTGGTCTCTAGTAAGCTGAGCCTGTTGGTGCCTCTCCCTTAGAAATTTGGAAGGTGAACGTGGAACCTGGCTCAGCTGGTTGGGAGCCCTAAGAATGGGAAGTGTCATAGAGCCAAGGTCCCAGTGAAGTAGCAAAAGCCATCTGCAACAAGCAAACTGATGCCGAAAAGCAGAGAAGCAGAGATGAGCTCCCGGCCTGTCCCCAGAGAGGAGGCTGCTTGCCGCCTCGGCTCCAGCCCTCATTCCAGGACTCCGTGCACCTGGCTCCTCTTCGAGCCCGTGGTTGCCAAGCGATAACCTCACGTCCTCCCAACAAACTGCGCTTCTTAGCATCTGCTAGTTGGAGTCCACCTCTGTTACTTGGAACCAAATGATTCCTAAACTTGAAATTGTACTATTTGAGTTATTTGTTGCAGGCAAGCTAGCAAGGTCATGGACACACAAGGATTCTCAACAAGACTTTTTGTAAGACAACCAGATTTCTTAAAAATCCCTTTAGAAAGCAAAACACCCCTTTTCCAGGCAAGAAGACTGGAGCAGGTTGCCCTTTCCTTCGCCAAGGGAATCTTCCCGACCCAGGGATCGAACTTGCGTCTCTGCAACAGCAGGATAATTCTTTACCACTGCACCATCTGGGAAGCCCCAAATGCACACGAGCTGCCTGTTTATTCCTTGGCATTCTTGTCTCTTAGGTTTAAGTCCCTTTGTTTAACATGAAACTGAGCAGAACTCGAAAACCTGAGCCCAGAACTCAGGCATTAAGAGTTTTTCAACAGTGCATTGAAAAAGGGTGCATCTCAAAGCACTTTCTGCAGCCACGCTGGGTTTTCACTCCTGTCCATACACGGGTGGCCCTGGCCTCACTCATCCCCTGCGGCTGCCCCACGTCAGCGGGTAAAATGCACATGTCATTCACAGCACAGATGGCCTATCCCATACATGTTCTCAGGTGCACCAGATGGGCTAAAAGAATCTGGACCTGAGACAGGTCCACCACCACCGGCCAGCGGTCCCTGGAGGTGTGAGAAGCCAAGTAATTTCTGTTCACAGAGAATCCCAGTGAATCATGACCATGTCTGTTGGCCTGAGGTTGAAAGTGAAACCCTATTCAACCATCACAGTTTGCTCTCAACGGGAAGCGAGTTCTGATGGGAAGCAAAGCAGAGCGTTTACTCATAAGTAGTCCCAGACCTGTAGGTGGAGAGCTTTCCTTTCTAGTCCCTGGTTCATCACACCATCAAAGAGCTTCTCTCTCTCTGTCTCCTTCAAAGAAGAAGGACGAGCACACCGTTTTCAACAGATCACTAGATGAAAAGCTGAAATACTGTTTCTAATCCAAGTTGAGTTAGAAACAATCTGTGAGTCTCAATTTCCTTAGCTTTATTTTTTCACTTTTCTTCCAAGATTTATTAAGATATTATTTACACATAATGTTGAGTAAGTTGAAAGTGTTATATTGCATTACGATGATCACCCTAGTGTGAACTATTGCCTTTGTCACATCACATAATTACCATTTCTTATTTTTTAGTGGGCTTTAGATGACATCAACTCCAAGTTTCCTTCAAGGCCTAAAGATGAGTGGCTCTCTTCCTTATAGTAGAAACTCTTTGGAGTGGTGTGTTGTGGTGTATTTTCAACTCCTGTGGACTCTCCCCATAGGCCTTTCCACAGTGACTGTTTTTCCTAAACAGGGTGAATGCACCATGAAAATCGATGGGTCAATCAGTCTTTCTCTGAAATGCACACACTGAGGCGTCACAAACCTCAGCCCTTAAGCTACAAATGATAAAGGCCCCCTTTCCACCAGGTAATTCATCACAACAAAAGATTGCTATCAAAAAGGATGTTTCATCCTGCAAGTTCTCATGAGAGATGAGGCTTCCAAATTGATATCTATGGGCTCTGTCATTGTATAGATGCTGACAGCTACTCATATTTCCCCTCAGGAGAAGTGGGGTTAACAGGAAAAGGAAAGTATATTTCAACTCCTTTTCAGTGGAATTTATGGGTAAACATTTGCCGACAAAGGTCTGTATACTCACAGCTATGATTTTTCCAGTAGTCATGTACAGATGTGAGAGTTGGACGATAAGGAAGGCTGACTGCTGAAGAACTGATATTTTCGAATCGTGGTGCTGGAGAAAACTCTCTGAGAGTCCTTTGGACTTCAAGAAGATCAAATAAGTCCATCCTAAAGAAAATCAACCCGGAATATTCATTGGAAGGACTGATGCTGAAGCTGAAGTTCCAATACTTTGGCCACCTGATGGGAAGAGCTGACTCACTGGAAAAGACTTTGATGCTGGGAAAGACTGAGGGGAAGAGGAGAAGGGGGTGACAGGGGATGAGATGGTTGGATGGTATCACCGACTCAGTGGGCATGAATTTGAACAAACTCTGGGAAATCGTGAAGGACATGGGAAGGCTGGTGTGCCGCAGTCCATGGGGTTGCAGAGTCAGACACGACTTAGTAACTGAACAACAGTAATGGAGGGGATTCACTTTGCTAATCCCCCCTGGCCCCAGCGGAGGAGATCCTGATATGCGACCCCGCCTCCATGAAGCACTCACCGAGAGAGCAGTTCACCTCCCTAATCTCCTGCTCTGTTCGCCTGCTGACTCCTGCTTTGTGGGTCAGACAGGAGCACTAGCAGAGGGCACTCTTGGGGCAAAAGTGCCAAGAACTGTGTCTCCTCTAGGAGTCACCAAGAGTGAGCCATTCTCTTAACCTGCAGGCATTCTGATTTCACAGGCTGGCGTGTGTGATGTTTGCTGCTCCGTGCTGCCAGCCTCTTGTTGACCTTTGCAGCTCATGGTGCATCAGGAACAGGACTTCTTTGATGCAAAAACATTAGACCAAATATGCATCCATCTTGGAGGATCCATGAAACTTTTAAGATAAGAAAACCCACTATTTAAAATCAGAGTGAGAGCTCTTGGAAAATGAGTGTGTCAGATGGTCAAATATGACATAGACGCCAGGGATGTGTGTTGGTCACTCCATGTCTGCTCATTCTGTGAGTTGATGAGTGTTATTTTGAACTAACATGACTTTGTGTAAGTGTGAGTATTTTCTCTTTTTTCTTCTTTAAGAAGGAAGGAAATAAGTTCAACCCAGTAACAGCAAAAGAATGAGCATGTTATCAATTTTTTTAAAATTTTCTAGGCTAAGTTGAAGGTCTCTCTTGGTAAATGTCACATTGCACTTGAAAATATGTGGGTTATTTTCAAATATCTTTTGATATTGATTTCTAACATAATTCCACAGTGATAAGAGAACAGACTCTGCAGGACTTTGGTAACTTTGCTGCTGCTGCTGCTAAGTCGCTTCAGTCCTGTCCGACTCTGTGCAACCCCATAGACAGCAGCCCATCAAGCTCCCCCATCCCTGGGATTCTCCAGGCAAGAACACTGGAGTGGGTTGCCATTTCCTTCTTCAATGCAGGAAAGTGAAAAGTGAAAGTGAAGTTGCTTAGTTGTGTCCAACTCTTAGCAACCCCATGGACTGCAGCCTACCTCTGTCCACGGGATTTTCCAGGCAAGAGTACTGGAGTGGGGTGCCACTGACCACCAAATTTTTGCACCTGGTCTATTGTCCCTAGATATGTTCCAGTGATTTCTAGTTTATAGTGTATGGGCATAGAATTTGTATCCTACTGTTGTATGAAAATTCTATAAATCTTAATTATGTTGAATTGGTTCATAGTTCTTGTCAGGTCTACTATATCCTTCTACTCTGTATATTCGTTCTATTAATTTTTGAGACTGTGCTATTGAAACTCCAACTAAAAATCTTAATTTATCTACTTAAAACTAACTGAAATATATAGTAGAACCATAAGTAACCTTGGACTTCACCCACGGCTCAGCAGTAAAGAATCCACCAGTAATGCAGGAGATCTGGGTTCAATCCCTGGGTCACGAAGATTCCCTGGAGGAAGGCATGGCAACCCATTCCTCTCTTCTTGCCTGAAGAATCCCTTGGACAGAGGAGTCTGGAAGGCTATAGTCCATAGACTCACAAAGAGTCAGATAGGATTGAAGAGACTTAGCATGTATATGTAACCTTGTTCTGTATTTTCCAAGTCTCCTGTCAATGAGTTATCATATTTTCATAATTTAAAAGATAAAAACAAGAAAAAATTATCTATTGCCATACCCATAGAAAAATGTCTGGAAGAGTGTAACTTCATAATTAATTTTACTATGTACCTTTGGATCATTTCTTTTACAATTTTCATCACAGTGTTTTTTACAGAGAAGTAACATTTTCATGGCCATCTCTGATGTCTCTATTCCCTGCAGAGCTTACATACACTCATCTCCCACTGTGATCCATCTTTCACAGAGTCAATGATCACTCTGCATTGTCATCACTGACTATAAGTACATCTCCTTCAGCAGACCATGAAGTCCTTGAAATAAAGGAACATCCTTCCCTTAGGCTTAAAATACTTAGCAAAGGTACATATGAGATGCATAAAAAGAATCATTACATAAAGAAGTAAACTGGCCATTATAGAACTATGTTACATAATACAAAAAGAAAGAAAGGATAAAAAAGTGAAGTCTAAAGTCTAATGGGCCAAAACAAAAGC
>SJYC01113036.1:0-15578 GCA_006408675.1 Madoqua kirkii
ATTGATATCTATGGGCTCTGTCATTGTATAGATGCTGACAGCTACTCATATTTCCCCTCAGGAGAAGTGGGGTTAACAGGAAAAGGAAAGTATATTTCAACTCCTTTTCAGTGGAATTTATGGGTAAACATTTGCCGACAAAGGTCTGTATACTCACAGCTATGATTTTTCCAGTAGTCATGTACAGATGTGAGAGTTGGACGATAAGGAAGGCTGACTGCTGAAGAACTGATATTTTCGAATCGTGGTGCTGGAGAAAACTCTCTGAGAGTCCTTTGGACTTCAAGAAGATCAAATAAGTCCATCCTAAAGAAAATCAACCCGGAATATTCATTGGAAGGACTGATGCTGAAGCTGAAGTTCCAATACTTTGGCCACCTGATGGGAAGAGCTGACTCACTGGAAAAGACCTTGATGCTGGGAAAGACTGAGGGGAAGAGGAGAAGGGGGTGACAGGGGATGAGATGGTTGGATGGTATCACCGACTCAGTGGGCATGAATTTGAACAAACTCTGGGAAATCGTGAAGGACATGGGAAGGCTGGTGTGCCGCAGTCCATGGGGTTGCAGAGTCAGACACGACTTAGTAACTGAACAACAGTAATGGAGGGGATTCACTTTGCTAATCCCCCCTGGCCCCAGCGGAGGAGATCCTGATATGCGACCCCGCCTCCATGAAGCACTCACCGAGAGAGCAGTTCACCTCCCTAATCTCCTGCTCTGTTCGCCTGCTGACTCCTGCTTTGTGGGTCAGACAGGAGCACTAGCAGAGGGCACTCTTGGGGCAAAAGTGCCAAGAACTGTGTCTCCTCTAGGAGTCACCAAGAGTGAGCCATTCTCTTAACCTGCAGGCATTCTGATTTCACAGGCTGGCGTGTGTGATGTTTGCTGCTCCGTGCTGCCAGCCTCTTGTTGACCTTTGCAGCTCATGGTGCATCAGGAACAGGACTTCTTTGATGCAAAAACATTAGACCAAATATGCATCCATCTTGGAGGATCCATGAAACTTTTAAGATAAGAAAACCCACTATTTAAAATCAGAGTGAGAGCTCTTGGAAAATGAGTGTGTCAGATGGTCAAATATGACATAGACGCCAGGGATGTGTGTTGGTCACTCCATGTCTGCTCATTCTGTGAGTTGATGAGTGTTATTTTGAACTAACATGACTTTGTGTAAGTGTGAGTATTTTCTCTTTTTTCTTCTTTAAGAAGGAAGGAAATAAGTTCAACCCAGTAACAGCAAAAGAATGAGCATGTTATCAATTTTTTAAAAATTTTCTAGGCTAAGTTGAAGGTCTCTCTTGGTAAATGTCACATTGCACTTGAAAATATGTGGGTTATTTTCAAATATCTTTTGATATTGATTTCTAACATAATTCCACAGTGATAAGAGAACAGACTCTGCAGGACTTTGGTAACTTTGCTGCTGCTGCTGCTAAGTCGCTTCAGTCCTGTCCGACTCTGTGCAACCCCATAGACAGCAGCCCATCAAGCTCCCCCATCCCTGGGATTCTCCAGGCAAGAACACTGGAGTGGGTTGCCATTTCCTTCTTCAATGCAGGAAAGTGAAAAGTGAAAGTGAAGTTGCTTAGTTGTGTCCAACTCTTAGCAACCCCATGGACTGCAGCCTACCTCTGTCCACGGGATTTTCCAGGCAAGAGTACTGGAGTGGGGTGCCACTGACCACCAAATTTTTGCACCTGGTCTATTGTCCCTAGATATGTTCCAGTGATTTCTAGTTTATAGTGTATGGGCATAGAATTTGTATCCTACTGTTGTATGAAAATTCTATAAATCTTAATTATGTTGAATTGGTTCATAGTTCTTGTCAGGTCTACTATATCCTTCTACTCTGTATATTCGTTCTATTAATTTTTGAGACTGTGCTATTGAAACTCCAACTAAAAATCTTAATTTATCTACTTAAAACTAACTGAAATATATAGTAGAACCATAAGTAACCTTGGACTTCACCCACGGCTCAGCAGTAAAGAATCCACCAGTAATGCAGGAGATCTGGGTTCAATCCCTGGGTCACGAAGATTCCCTGGAGGAAGGCATGGCAACCCATTCCTCTCTTCTTGCCTGAAGAATCCCTTGGACAGAGGAGTCTGGAAGGCTATAGTCCATAGACTCACAAAGAGTCAGATAGGATTGAAGAGACTTAGCATGTATATGTAACCTTGTTCTGTATTTTCCAAGTCTCCTGTCAATGAGTTATCATATTTTCATAATTTAAAAGATAAAAACAAGAAAAAATTATCTATTGCCATACCCATAGAAAAATGTCTGGAAGAGTGTAACTTCATAATTAATTTTACTATGTACCTTTGGATCATTTCTTTTACAATTTTCATCACAGTGTTTTTTACAGAGAAGTAACATTTTCATGGCCATCTCTGATGTCTCTATTCCCTGCAGAGCTTACATACACTCATCTCCCACTGTGATCCATCTTTCACAGAGTCAATGATCACTCTGCATTGTCATCACTGACTATAAGTACATCTCCTTCAGCAGACCATGAAGTCCTTGAAATAAAGGAACATCCTTCCCTTAGGCTTAAAATACTTAGCAAAGGTACATAGAGATGCATAAAAAGAATCATTACATAAAGAAGTAAACTGGCCATTATAGAACTATGTTACATAATACAAAAAGAAAGAAAGGATAAAAAAGTGAAGTCTAAAGTCTAATGGGCCAAAACAAAAGCTAAAAAAAAAATTTATACCTTTCCTTTCTATCTGATGTCAATTTTTTCTCCAATAAGCCATTGATAGGTGAAAGGTAAAAAAGTTAAACCCACATCGATAACAATGCATCATAACAGAAGGAACACTGCTCAAGTAAAAATACATTCTTGGTCAACTTGAGTTTTCTCTCAAATATTTATAAATTGAGATTCAACAAGAGGAATTTAATTCCCTGCAGTATAATTCAGAGAATCTTTTCTCGAGGAGATCTCTGTCAAGATGGACAGAGATCTATATTTAAAATGGATTATTCTAAAGGACCTACTGTATCGCACAGGGAACTCTGCTCAATGTTACGTGGCAGCCTGGATGGGAGGGGAGTTTGGAAGAGAACGGATACATGCGCCTGTATGGCTGAGTCCCTTTGCTATTCACCTGAAACTATCACAACATTGTTAATCAGCTTTACTCCAATGCAAAATTAAAACAAAAAAAGATGAAATGAAACACTATACAGATACCAAAGGGAGAAGGTAATGGCACCCCACTCCAGTACTCTTGCCTGGAAAATCCCATGGGCGGAGGAACCTGGTGGGCTGCAGTCCATGGGGTCTCTAAGAGTGGACACTTTTCACTTTCCTGCATTGGAGAAGGAAATGGCAATCCACTACAGTGTTCTTGCCTGGAGAGTCCCAGGAACGGGGCATCCTGGTGGGCTACCGTCCATGCGGTCGCACAGAGTCGGATATGACTGAAGTGACTTATCAGTAGCAGCAGCATGGATACCAAAGGGAAAAGGAGGGAGGGAGTGGGAAGAATTGGGAGACTGGGACTGACTCATATACGCTATTGATACTATGTATAAAATAGATAAGGGGCTTTCCAGATGGTAAAGAATCTACCTGCCAATGCAGGAGACACAGGTGCCTCAGGTTCAATCCCTTAGTCAGGAAGATCCCCTGGAGGAGGAAATGGCAACCCACTCCAGTATTCTTGCCTGGAGAATTCCATGGACAGAGGAGCCTGGTGAGCTGCAGTCCATGTGGTCGAAAAAGATTCAGACGTGACTAAGCAACTGAGGACACATACACACATAAAATAGGTAACTAATGAGAACATACTGGATAGTACAGGGACTTCTGCTCAGTGCTCTGTGGTGACAGCAATGGGAAGGAAAGCCAAAAAAAGAGGGTATATACATATATATACATATAGCCGACCCACCTCACTGTACAGCAGAAATTAACACAACACTGTAAACCAAATATACTCCAACAAAAATTGATTTTAAAAAAGATGAATGACCCAGTCTGCTTGAGCTGAGTCCAAGTACTTTAGAACATGTAGCCCTCACCATTTTTGAAAGTCCAAAAGAGCAGATCTAGAAAAAGAGTCAACAAAGGTTTTTTTTTTTTTTCCTTCTATGAATGGGACATTTCATTTTGATGCATTTCATTATTTTTTCCTTTTTTTTTTTTTACCAAGTGTCCTTTTCTTTCTGCTATTTCTCTCCATGACCATGCATCTATGCCCAGTAACCTGAGGTTTATTTAATTTAATTGAAGTATAGTTGATTCACAATGTTGTGTTAATTACTGCTAAAGAGCAAAGTGATTTGGTTATGTGTGTGTGCTAACTCCCTTCAGCTGTGTCCAATTCTTTACGACCCTTTAGACTGTAGCCCTCCAGGCTCCTCTGTCCATGGGATTCTCCAGGCAAGAATATTGGAGTGGGTTGCAATGCCCTCCTCCAGGGGATCTTCCCAACCCAGAGATCCAATCTGCATCTCTCAGGTCTTGACTTGCATTGACATGAAGATTCATTACCACTGCACCACCTGGGAAGCCCTATATATATCCATATATATATTTATTCTTTTAAAATACATATTGGAGAAGGAAATGGCAACCCACTCCAATACTTTTGCCTGGAAAATCCTATGGACGGACGAGCCTGGTAGCTACAGTCCATGGGGTCTCAAAGAGTTGGACATGACTAAGTGACTTCACTTTCACTTTTCCCCATTATGTTATCATAGGGTAATGAATATAGTTTTCTGTGCTATATAACAAGACCTTATTGCCTATACATTCTCTCTATATGAAAGCTTGCATTGGCTAACACCAATCTCCCACTCCGTCCCTCCCCCAACCCCTTTCGTTTTGGCAGCCACCACTCCCAGGCTTATTTCACTGGAGCATGTTGGCTATGGTCAGGGTCAGAGGAAACCAGTTGGTCTTCACTTCCAAGTTTTACAACTTTGCTTTATGGACCGTATCGCAGATTGTTTTTCTATTTCAAAATCCTGCTAAGAGAATGAACTTAACACACATTTAGGGAGCTTCCTCTTAGGAACAGTCTGCATAGTGGGCTGCGGCGCTGGGCTTTGCACAGCCAAAGGATTCAGATGACCACATTTTGGTCCTATGTTCTAAGGTCTCTGGGCTGGGAAAGAATCTGGTGGCACTAAAGAATCTGTACCACTAAAAATGGCAGTTTAATAACATCTACTGTCTAGAGAGGAGCTTCAAGGAAGAGTTGTCTGTTTAGCTCTGGATCATACTTCATTGGAGCACAGCTCACCAGAAGCAAAGCACTAGTAAGGACCATTGTACTGAATCCTCATCTTGAATTTTATTTTCCACCAGAAAAGGGGAACACGTGGGGGAAGGGAATGGATGGACGATTCCTTCCTTCCATTGTCTGACTTGAACATCACCCATGTATACCTACCTCCTTGATCCCAGTATCAGTTCACGGAAGTAGGATGTGAGAAAGTCAAGTGGGAATGCAAGGCAATCACACAATAGAATCTCAGCCTAGGAAAGGGCTTTAAAGCATTTCTGTTCTACCCAATAGTCTGCAGTTGAAATTACAGCATCTCTGCCCAGCTGTTACTGGGTGTCTGGTTATAATACACAGTGAATAAGACAATATGCTCCCAGCATGAATATCAGTGTCCTCAGAAGGGTGCAATGTTCTAGGAGGAAGCTGTCACTTCTTGGAGTCATGGTGGAGTGATCTAGATGTTTTGAGCACAGATGTGACTTTTCTGACCTCAGGCATTTTGTGTTGACCTGGTTAGGTCCTTGGTCAGAATGCAGGGTCACACCTTCTATCGGTAGGTCTCATGACTGAAAGGGAAACTGTTTTGTCTCAGTTGTGTCTGACTCTTTGCAACCCTATGGACTACATAGTCTTCCAGGCTCCTCTGTCCATGGGATTCTCCAGACAGGAATACTGGAGTGGGTAGTGACTTCCTCCTCCAGGGATCGAACTCAGGTCTCCTGCATTGCAGGCAGATTCTCTACCATCTGAGCCTGGGAAGCCTTATTTGTTTGTTTTACAAAGAGAGCTCAAGATAAGGTGTAAGTGAGTGAAAGTCACTCAGTTGTGTACCACTCTTTGTGACCCCATGGACTGTAGGCTGTCCTCTGTCCATGGGATTCTCCAGGCAAGAATACTGGTGTAAGAAAACCCAAATGATCTGGTAGCCTTTTAATTGCCAAACATGGTGGCCAGTACTTCTGCAGACCCTGTGTAAGGGTTTCTTTCCTTTTGCTGTGTGTGACCACACCTAACCACCCAAAGAGCAGGCTGCTATGTGCTCTGATTTATGCCCCCTATCTTTCCTGAGGGATTGCTTATCCCATCAGATATCTCAGCAGTTCACTTCTGGCCAAAGATTCAGACTTCTTGATTTCCCATCCTGAAGCTAATTTTGTCATTGCAATCCATGAACAGCACTACCCATAAAATTGACAGTATGGCAGCAAGATATGGACGTATTCATGCATTCGTTATTCTGAAGAATTGAATGACGTGAACCATTACCTTCTAAGGAGTTGAGAACCTTTTGTTCAATAAGGATTACCAAGCTCTCACTATATGCCAGAGTTGTTTCCCCTTAGAAGACATTGCTTTGAAATGCATATTTTGAAATTGACGCTGAAACTGACAGATCTTTTAAAACCACTTGAATAATGTGCTTTGGTGGCTACTGTATTCTTCCCATCCATCACAGTCCTTCTTGCATTTTCTGCTTCAAGAGATGGAGGAGTAGGGCTCTGTTCTACACCAAGGAGATAATTGACACTCAACTAATAAAAGATACCGTAGACCAGGGGAACACTCAGATGATATAACTAATAAAGCAGAGATGAATGGTAGGGCTTTCAGCAACACAGTGTTTGAAGCTCATCCAGAAAGAAGAGCTTGAATTTCTTATCTTCCCTTCCGGTTAGCATCCAGATTTCTCCTCTGGCTCCTAAAACAAACTTAAGTTCCTTTCTGCTTCATAGCTTATTGGTGACGAGTTATATACAAATGTTTCTTTCCAGCTGTAAGTAACATTGGAGACATCAAAACTCAGAGAGACAGTAAATCACATGGAATGTTTGTATCAGAGTCAATGTTCATCAGTAGAACTCAGGTCCCCTAATGATCAGCATCACCTGCTACAATAGTATGATTCAAGGATTCACCCGGAAACAAACTCTGAAAGACTTTCTTATCATGGCTGACAAAGAAGTCTAAGATATGCTTTTTATTTCACTGTAAAGTATAGCTGATTAACAACATTGAGATGGTTTCAGGTAGACAGCAAAAAGGTTCAGCCATGCATTTACACATATCCATTCTCCCCAAACTCCCCTGGCATTCAGGCTGCCAAGTAACACTGAGCAGAGTTCCCTGTGTTGTATAATAGCTGGAAAGATAATCAACATATATTGTACCAATCTTGTTTTCTCCTCCCACGTGAACTAGGGCCATGTAACCTGAAGGAAATTCTTCTCAAATGTGCTAGGAGGTTCTGTTCTTTCTTCACTCCTGAGCTGACAGTGGCAGATGGTTATTGCCCTTGTTTTAGGCAGCAGGATACCATCTCAGAAGACCTGGAATAAAGGAGCAGTGGAATATCAAGGGGCTTCCCAGGTGGCTTAGTGGTAAAGAATCTGCCTGCCAATGTAGGAGATGCAGGAGACACAGGTTCAATCGCCGGGTGAGGATGATCCTCTGGAGGAGGAATGGCAACCCACTCCAGTATTCTTGCTGGGAAAATCCCCTGGACAGAGGAGCCTGGTGTGCTACAGTCCATGAGGTGCAAAGAATCAGATATGAACGATTACAAACGTGAGTGGAATATCAAAGGCAGGGCAGCAGTTCCCCTCCCCAACCCTTGCCAAGTAGCAGCAATAAGCAGGTACATGGTTTGCCAAGAATTTAAAAGCAATGATAAAAATCAACTAAAAGTCTATCTGTTCTTTATTATCTCCATGTGCTAGCATTTCTAAACTATGACAGTAATGAAACACACTTTCCTGAAAAAAATCTGTTGCTAGCTATACTCTTTAGAAAAATTGCTGAAGTTATTGTTGATTTTACATATGAAAATATCTTTGTAATCTTCAAATGAGCATGCCTTGACTATATATTCTCTGATAAGCATGGTATTTTACATGAAAGAGAATGGAGAGAACCCAATTTCCCAGCAGGCCCCCACCATCCAGAAAGGACCTGGGTTTGGGCTGTTTGGGGTAGAGAGGCATATGCTGGGGACCCCATATCCAGAATTTGGTGACAGGGCTTCAGATGGGCACTTTCCCTTGTCCTGTGGACCTTTCACTCTTTGAGAAGAGGCAAAGTCAAAGGAGGTACCATACTGGTCAAGCTAGCTGTCCAGGTCTAAAGGAGGCGCCACTGTGGGCAACGCTGTCCATGTGGGCTATTTACAATGTATGCTGCAAAAGATTTTCCTCACTAGCTCTTTGGTTGCCCCATAGATCATGGATTTTAGATATCAAGTACCTTACTTGAGATCTCTGGACTTGCCATATGAGAGCCTTGGAAAGTCTTCCTGCTCCTTGGTTCTCCTTCTAAGAGCAGTGCCTTGCTGGCTTATCTCTGGGCTCTGAAACAGCTAGTATATATATAATATATATGCATGTTAAGTCACTTCAGTCATGTCTGACTCTTTGAGACCTCATGGACTGTAGATCACCAGGCTCCTCTGTCCATGGGATTCTCCAGGTAAGAATACTGGAGTGGACTGCCGTTTCCTTCTCCAGGGGATCTTCCCAACACAGGGATCGAAACTGTGTATCTCTTGTATTAGCAGGCAGATTCTTTCCACTGAACCACCAGGGAAACATACAGACCAAAATCAAACTTTTACATACTTTCTTAAGAGCTAAATAGAGAATTTTTTCTTATTATGGCACTTGAACCAAAATTGCTTAAACAAAAATAATTCTTTAAATGCTCATTTATTTACCTGCCTCTATGTTTGCATTGATATATTATTTGTATGTGAATGTGCACGTGTGTGCTTATGCATCTGTGTCCATGCACATGTCTGTGTGTGTGTGTGTGTCTGTGTTTGTATCTTTGGCTCCCAGAAGTCCCATTCAGAGTGATTTGTTTTGAATACCGATGCCTGTTCTGGTGGAGACTTTTTTTTTTCCTCTTAAAGATGTCAACAGAAGCTGTGAAAAGGTACAGATCAGAGCATATAACATCCCCTAAGGGACTTCTCGGAGGCTCACACTTCATGTGCCAGACTCCCTTGTTTCAGGGTAAGTATTTGACATGCTTTGTTACCTGATTAAACCTGCATGTGTTTCGTTCTGGCTTATTACTGTCTGAGGCACTGTGTTGTGAAATGAAAATTACTGGCATTTGCCTGCCAAATGCAGTGATTCAGAGAATTGTGAATTAGGAATCTTTAATTACAGAGATCTGTGCCTGATAGGTTAATTTCAAAAGCAAAGTTTAACCACATGTGTTCTATTTATTTTCAAACTAGTTCTATTGAATTACATTTTATTTTAAAAGGTCTTCTTGGTCCCCTATTAATAAACAAGGAACACTAAACAAAATGCTTTTTAAGATTCATTCTCATTTCACCTGGGCTAGAGAATGAAGGAGAAAATTAAATCTCCATGAAATAGGATCAAATATAAGTGATTTTTATAAGATGTTGCTTTAATAGTACTAGTATTTGGTATTATTATTCTTAACTATTTTTATATTAAATTATTTGAGGATGAAGAAAACAATGTGATTTATGGGGGAAGATAAGAAGGATCCATGTTAAGCTAATATTATTTTCTCTATTTCCCATTGATGTTTGGATTTTGAAGAAATGCTATAAATGATATCTAATTTTTTATTTTACAAACCTTTTTGTTATTGCCAATAGATGTTAATTTGAAACAACAGCAACAATTATTGCTACATGGTCTACGAAGTCAGCCTCTTTAAAAGATTAAGCTCGTTGAGTCACAGCCTGAAGACCTGAAATCTAAGCCAGTTATTTTTAAAGCATATATCCATTATAGTTATTTTTAAGTTTCTTTTTCTTTATAAATGCAAGGCATGTACATAGTAGTACTTTGTAAAAGATCCAGACAGTAAACCCCAAATAAAAAGTTTGTCTCCCTCCATCTCCATTACTCAGAATCACAGGCTGTTAAGTTTCAGAATTTATTTCCCCTAGAGCTAACTTGATCCTTGATATGTGTGCATATCAGGTTCAATCACTGTGTGAGGATGATCCACTGGAGGAAGAAATGGCAACCCACTCCAGTATTCTTGCTGGGAAAATCCCCTAGACAGGGGAGCCTGGTGCACTGTAGTCCATGAGGTGCAGAGTCAGATATGAATGATTACAAACGTGAGTGGACTATCAAAGGCAGGGCAGCAGTTCAGATTCGTTTCAGTCTTTAAGATCCCATGGACTGTAGCCTGCCAGGCTCCTCTGTCCATGGGATTCTCCATGGAGTGGGTTGCCATTTCCTTCTCCAGGGGATCTTCTCAACCCAGAGATGGAGCCCATGTCTCCTGCATTGCAGGCAGGTTCTTTACCATCAGTGCCATCCGGGAAGAATTCCTATTTTATATGAGATGCCTCTAATCATCTCAAGCACAGTAATTTATTTTTTCTTAGCATGTGCTCCTGTGTTACATTAATCTCCAATTTTCCAGAATCCTCTCCAGCAGCAAAAGAATCCTGGGTGCCTTTTACCTATGCTCCCAGATACTGCATTGGATTTTGCAGTATCTAGGCGATTATTTAAATGACTCTCAAGTGGAAGAAAGTTCCAAAATGCTAACAACTTCTGCATTTAAAGAAAATGTGACTATAAGCCTGAAAATGCCGCAGGTTGCACAGGTTGTTTCTTCTTTTGTGTAATCCTTCAGGATGATATTACCTGGGAAAACTCTTCAGAAATGGTCTTCCCCTTGGCACTTTTGTCCAGGGACCTCACTCTCCTTACCAGGTGCATACCTTCCTCACCCCCAGATTATTTACACTCACAGGGAGATGTGAGCATGCTCAATTGCTCAGTCATGTCTGACTCTTTGCAAGCCCGTGGACTGTAACCCACCAGACTCCTCTGTCTGTGGGATTTTCCAGACAACAATCCTGAAATGGGTTGCCATTTCCTCCTCCAGAGGGTCTTCCTGACCCAGGGATCAAACCCGCATCTCCTACATTGGCAGGTGGATTCTTTACCACTGAGCCATCAAAGCCCACAGGAAGATGCAGCTACCCCCAAAGGGGAAGGAAAACCTTGCTTGATTTGGCAGTGCCCTCTGACTCTGTTCTTTAATTCTGTGCTATGACATACTTTGCAGGTAAACTCACCTTATACCACCGAGAACTTGTAGTATTAAATTCATCTCCCTTCTTAGAGTAGTATCCAAGATAAACTCTCCTTATCTCAAATTCTGACCATCAAAATAAAACTCAAATGTTTGGAGGGTAACTTTAAAATGATTACATGCTTTAAATATTTTCTTCAAGTAAGTTCTCTTTCTGCCCAAATTTAATTGCAGAAAAGCAAACATCTGTACAAAGATTTATGTTACAGGGGTATTCATTGTCACTTAATGAATTTTGGCCAAAAAAAAAAAAAAAAGAAGAAAACAACCCTAAATTCCTAGCAATGAAGAATTGATTAAATCAACTATGGTATATCCATGCAGTGCTACACCATGTGGCTGTTATAAACAACAGAGGAAAGAATATATGTAATGAGATGTACAATGGTCTTGATTTCTTAATGCTAGAATTATGCATGCTTTCTTCTTTTGCCTTATGTACATCTCCTAAATTTTCTGTAATGTATGTATATGTTTTAATATAAAGGAATGTTATTTTTTAAATCAACAGTATTGTTTTCTCTATCTTGAGGTTCAAACCCTTTGGAGTTCAATACCGATTTAAAGTGCTATAAATTTTGCAAATGCTTAAAGCATAGCTTCATATAAAATCTACCTAAGGGATCAACTGTACATTTCTAAACAATCTTAAGCTATAATTTCAACTGTGGTCCTGGAGACCTGGTAAAGCCCCAGGAGTAAAATTTCAGATGTTTCATATATCAAAAGCCCTTGGCATACAGATTTTATACGCAAGTTTGTTCAGATACTGAAGTTTTTGTCACTGAACGCGTAATTTAACAAATTGTTTTTTCTTTCTCAAGTCTGAGATTTAATAGTTACAAATAGGATATTAAAAGGTAGACTTTTATCTCCCATACCATTATTGCCTATTGTTTATCACTTATGGTCACTGGCACTCCCCTCCTCCGACCCCGCCATGCATACACAAGTGTAATAGTTTTGTTCAGTTTTCCATTCTGAAAATATATTTGATTTCACTGTGGATCAGCAATATGGAATATGATTTATATAAATGGAGTTGGAAAGGGCCTTTATAGAAATTCTATGAAGAATTTATTTTCTTTTATACATTTATTTACTTTTATAAGCCTGAGCAAAATAATGTTTTTCTCAGTTTTCCAATGAGTGCTTCTCTGGTTTTTGATGGAGAGTCTTACCCGCATTTCTGGTGAGTGATTTGCCGAAGAATTCTAGGTGACTGCTGGTTTCTCTGGAAACAAGGGGAATGTATTTCATGTTTTCACCAACTTTTAAAATCTACCCCTTTCGTCTTTTCCTCTCTTCTTCTTCCATACCTCCTACGTAAGCTTCCTTTTTGTTTTTCCCTCTGATGGTTTTTGCCAGTGAAACACATAGGCTTTTATTTAATATTTTGGAGTAATTCAGGATTGCAAACTGCTATGATTTTCATAGACTTTCACTCTATGAAAATCCCTGTATGAATGTATAAACCTAAAAGAGAGTTTGGGGAGAGAGAGGGAAAAGGCACAAGGCCTGAATTTTGGCTGCTGTTTCTACATATGGAAGAAAACAAGGGAAAAGAAACTGCAAAGCCAATGGAAGGACCACGAGAGTATGTTCTTCTAACACCTCACATCGAGATGTCATACCTAGACCACAGAGATCTGAACTACTTTCCCTTCATTTCAGAAGGTCAGGCTTAAAATGTTCTAATATTAGAAGAGTCAGAACAAGCTTCATAAAAGCATTCTTTCTTATCGGAAAGGGAACACTAATTTCAAATTGGCAATTTAAACAATTTTTTATCACTTTCGTTTCAGAGCTGTCAGAACAAGCTCCATAAATATTCTTTCTCTTTGGGAAGGGGCATTCTTATAAAATGGAAACTCTGGGGTGGCCCGAATGAATCTACCCTGCAGAGAAGCTACAGAAAATGTTAAAATAATGAGCAAAGCTTACTTCCAAGCATCTGAGTTAATCCCTGGGAACCAGAGAGGCAGTTTTGAGGAAGTTGTGTTAACACTTAAAAACCACCTGGGCTCCATATAATATGAGGAAGTAGCAATCCAGTGGAGCTAATAGTACTTTTGAAAAGTGTTTTACTTGCTCCTGGGTGGGAAGCCCAGACATAAGGAAAATCTGGCTGGGCTATTTGTGGTTTTATAGCTGCCATATGTAAGAAAGCCAAAGTGAAATATAGGCATTCTATAAAAATCCTCTTTCCATGTCTATGTGCTTTATGGAGTCCAAACTGCAAATAGGGAAGCTGAGGTCTCTAGGCATAGATATGAACTTGCCCAAGACATCAGTCATTAAAAAGAAAACCTCTAAGCCAGACAAAGACAAGACTTGGACAATTTCTAAGTCAGACAAAGATTCCATGTGGGATCTAAACAAGTTAAATATAGAGAATCCCCTGGCAGTCTAGCGGTTAGGGCTCCAAGCTTTTTACTGCTGAGGGTCTGGGTTCAGTCCCTGGTTAGGGACCCAAGATCCTGCAAGTCGTGCGGTGCAGCCAATAAATAATTAAAAACAAAATGTTAAATATGTTAAAAAAAAAAAAACCCAGAGAGTAAACTGGTGATTACCAGGGGATGGGGTGGGAGGGACAAGGATAGTGGTTATAGGTACAAGTTTGTAACAAGTAGGAGATAAACCCTAGATCTAATGCACAGCATAGTGAATATAACAATAGATTATTTTTTTTTCTCTGACATTTAGTTGTGTCCAGCTCTTTGCAACCTCATGGACTGTAGCCCACCAGTTTCCTCTGCCCATTGAATTCTCCAGGTAAGGATAATGAAGTGGGTTGCCATTCCCTTCTCCAGAAGGATAGTGGTTATAGGTACAAGTTTGTAACAAGTAGGAGATAAACCCTAGATCTAATGCACAGCATAGTGAATATAACAATAGATTATTTTTTTTTCTCTGACATTTAGTTGTGTCCAGCTCTTTGCAACCTCATGGACTGTAGCCCACCAGTTTCCTCTGCCCATTGAATTCTCCAGGTAAGGATAATGAAGTGGGTTGCCATTCCCTTCTCCAGGGGATGTTCCTGATCCTGGAATCGAACCTGAGTCACCTACATTGCAGGCCGATTCTATACCACTTGCACCACCAGGGAAGCCCAGTAAGCAATAATATTGTGCTATAATTATGTAATGTGACAAATATCACTATTTCAGCAATCATTACAATATATAAATATATCAAATAACACTGCTGAACATTTTGGGTTCAATAAAGGACAGAAATTGTATGGACCTAACAGAAGCAGAAGCTATTAAGAAGAGGTGGCAAGAATACACAGAAGAACTGTACAAAAAAGAAACTAAGGGAACATTTCATGCAAAGATGGGCTCGATAAAGGACAGAAATGGTATGGACCTAACAGAAGCAGAAGATATTAAGAGGTATCAAGAATACACAGAACAGCTGTACAAAAAAGATCTTCACAATCCAGATAATCACTATGCTGTGATCACTCACCTAGAGCCAGACATCCTGGAATGTGAAGTCAAGTGGCCCTTAGAAAGCATCACTATGAACAAAGCTAGTGGAGGTGATGGAATTCCAGTTGAGCTATTTCAAATCCTGAAAGATGATGCTATGAAAATGCTGCACTCAATATGCCAGCAAATTTGGGAAACTCAGCAGTGGCCACAGGACTGGAAAAGGTCAGTTTTCATTCCAATTCCAAAGAAAGGCAATGCCAAATAATGCTCAAACTACCACACAATTGCACGCATCTCACACACTAGTAAATAATGCTCAAAATTCTCTAAGCCAGGCTTCAGCAATACGTGAACCGTGAACTTCCAGATGTTCAAGCTGGTTTTAGAAAAGGCAGAGGAACCAGAGATCAAATTGCCAACATACTCTGGATCATGGAAAAAACAAGAGAGTTCCAGGAAAACATCTATTTCTGCTTTATTAACTATTCGCAAGCCTTTGACTGTATTTAAAACAATAAACTTGGAAAATTCTGAAAGAAATGGATGAAATGGAAGAAATTTTGAAAGAAAAGTAATGTCTCTATTTTTTAATATGCTATCTATGCTGCTCATAACTTTTCTTCCAAGGAGTGAGCGTCTTTTAATTTCATGTCTATAATCACCATCTGCAATGATTTTGGAACCTAGAAAAATAAAGTCTGACACTGTTTCCACTGTTTCCCCATCTATTTCCCATGAAGTGATGGAACCAGATGCCATTTTCTTCGTTTTCTGAATGT
>SJYC01113037.1:0-29278 GCA_006408675.1 Madoqua kirkii
GAAAAAAACAAACAATAATATGTTAGTGATTCACAGCCAATATTTAACCTAGAAAAAAAAAAACACCAAGTGGAACAAAAAATACACTTAAATTCAAATAAACAAGTATTTTAATTTACTCACAACTACTTCACAAGCAATGTGGAAATTTAGTGCTCTCACCAAGAACATGAAAATACAACTTTATGTTCTCTGGCTACATAAATATGTCCAAATGCTCTCACTTGAAACAAATCAGATTAACCACCTCATTTTACCTTGTGCTAAGTACTCAATTATGAAAAGACAAAAATTAAAAGGAAAAGAAAAGAGAAGTCAATCCTGGCTATTAAAGACAATCTGAGTAGGTGGGTATGGCTGATAAATCTAGGACTACTTAGAGATGCCATCTAGACCAAAAACATCTTATTTTATCTTTAAAATAAAATATAAATGTCTAGTAAAAAGAAAATCCTTCAAAAGATAAACTGGATTTAAACTTTCTTTTCTAACATTACATTTAGAATAAATGGGAAATAACTTAATTCCTTAACCTAGAAGCTCTGTTATAAAATCTTATAATAGAAACAGACTGACTTTCACCTCCTCCCTTAACCTGTCCCTTCTATTGGCCTTTATTATCTGGCCAGCCTGCTGGCCTTCTGTCTGCCATCAGGCTGCAAATCAGACACGTGACTCATATCCTAATATCCTTTAGACAATCCACTTGAGAAACCTAATTGTCTGACTAGTCAGTTACCATCTCACATCGTTCACTTTTAGATATTTGATAATATAAAAATATTTCCCTAGGCTAATAAGATATATAAAGAGATACTAGTATTCCAAAACACAAATAGCTGAAGCCTCTAGAAAAGTAAGTAAGTAGTGATAACAAGCAAGCAAAAGTACAGCTCTACCACCACCTTTTATAGTCCAAATCGTATTTTAAAAACAATCTCATGTGATTTTGTTCCTAAAGATTCTGACCTTATGTCCCTTTCCTAGATCCAAGAGAAGAAATGATTCTAAAATCCATTAATTTTACTTAAAATGACACACTTTTCCCCCCAAATAATTAGATAATTCTGTACTCTTCTTATTAACTATCCCCCCACCCAATTAGTCACAAGAATATTATTTTAATACCCCAATGTGAAATTCTGATTTGTAATATTTTTAATTGATGTAAAAATACTTACTTAGGCTACTTAGTTGTCTAATTATATTTGCCAAGGAAATATTGGTCACACATTCCAGTTCATTCTTAATTCCTCTAGGCAGTGCAGTGTGACACAAGTGCCTAGGATCAATGTTTCTTTTCACTAATGGCATCTTGAGATCAACCTTTGTGCCAGTTCACCTGTAGGAAATCACACAATAAATTAACACTTTACAGTTTTGACCAACACAGCGTGAGACCTTATCTTTCACATTTCATAATAAAATATTTGCTAGTATGAAGACAGTGAAAATGGAGTCACACCTGACTAAATAAAACTGATTTAACATTTTTAATAAAAATGATTTAACATTTTTATCTTCAATTATTAGAATGTCAATACTATATGAAATATTTTTTAAGATTTACTTTCAATGTCAACTGCTTCATGATGGATTCATAATCATTACCACTATTATTCTCTTAACACCACTGATTTTACTTACTACAACAAGAGGTTTTTGTTCTAGAAAGTTAGTATGGAAGGTCCTCTGTAAGGAATTACCTAAAAGGATTAAAGAAGCTGCAAGATTAGCATCAAAATTACTTTTCCACATAAAATGTATTAGGTATTCAATAGCTCAAAAATCAAACAGTCCATGTAATCCTCAATCTCATCAAAACCAACCAAAAAGTATTTATTTAACAGATCAACCTTCTTTGAATTACAGTCAGTCCTCACTTCCCAGGCTTCCCATATGCGAATTTTTCAGCTTCCACAGTTCAAGTAAATACCAGTCCCCCAACAACATGGTTCTAATTTCATACTACAGCATACAAACTGTGAGTAACTACATAAATACAAATTTCTTTGCTGGCACTTCAGTTTACAAGTCACTGTGTTAATAAGAGGAACATCGTTTCAGTGACCAATCACATCACTTTTTTTCAGACTCTATTGGTGAAAGGTAACTTCTATCTGTTACTCAGTTCACCTACAGATAGTGAAGCATGCAGTTGGTTTATATTCTTGCCTCCCAGTGATACTCATGTGAAATTTTACAAAATGAAAACTGAAAGAGAGAACTGGCCAATGATGATAAAAATGTGGCAAAGAAAGAAAAAATGATGACACTGGAGTGAAATTCAAATTGAATATAAGTGGATTAACAGAAAAAATAGTTGACTGTGGCAATGTTGCCACTACCACTGTTTGAGAGACACTAGAGATGCAGTCAGAGGAATTTAGTGAAGGTAAAATTATTGAAATGAGGAAACTAGTTGTCACAAAAAGATATCCCAAAAGAAGTCACAACAGCAAAAAACTTCACAATAAAGGAATTCTTAAGAAGAGAAGTGAAAAGCAAAGGAGAAAAGGAAAGATATAAGCATCTGAATGTAGAGTTCCAAAGAACAGCAAGGAGACTTAAGAAAGCCTTCTTCACGATCAATGCAAAGAAATAGAGGAAAACAATAGAATGCAAAAGACTAGGATCTCTTCAAGAAAATTAGAGATACCAAGGGAACATTTCATGCAAAAATGGGCTCAATAAAGGACAGAAATGGTATGGACCTAACAGAAGCAGAAGATATTAAGAAGAGGTGGCAAGAATACACAGAAGAACTGTACAAAAAAGATCTTCATGACCCAGATAATCACAATGGTGTGATTACTCATCTAGAGCCAGATATCCTGGAATGTGAAGTCAAGTGGGCCTTAGAAAGCATCACTAAAAACAAAGCTAGTGGAGGTGATGGAATTCCAGTTGAGCTGTTTCAAATCCTGAAAGATAGATGCTGTGAAAGTGCTACACTCAATATGCCAGCAAATTTGGAAAACTCAGCAGTGGCCACAGGACTGGAAAAGGTCAGTTTTTATTCCAATCCCAAAGAAAGGTAATGCCAAAGAATGTTCAAACTACCACACAATTGCACTCATTTCACATGCTAGTAAAATAATACTCAAAATGCTCCAAGCCAGGCTTCAGCAATACATGAGCCATGAACTTCCATATGTTCAAGCTGGTTTTAGAAATGGCAGAGAAACCAGAGATCAAATTGCCAACATCTGCTGGATCACTGAAAAAGCAAGAGAGTTCCAGAAAAACATCTATTTCTGCTTTATTGACTATGCCAAAGCCTTTGACTGTGTGGATCAAAATAAACTGTGGAAAATTCTGAGAGATGGGAATGCCAGACCACCTGACCTGCCTCTTGAGAAACCTATATGCAGGTCAGGAAGCAGCAGTTAGAATTGGACATGGAACAACAGACTGGTTCCAAATAGGAAACGGAGTATGTCAAGGCTGTATATTGTCAACCTGCATATTTAACTTCTATGCAGAGAACATCATGAGAAATGCTGGGCTGGAAGAAACATAAGCTGGAATCAAGATGGCCAGGAGAATTGTCAATAACCTCAGATATGCAGATGACACCACCCTTATGGCAGAAAGTGAGAACTAAAGAGCCTCTTGATGAAAGTGAAAGAGGAGAGTGAAAAAGTTGGCTTAAAGCTCAACATTCAGAAAACTAAGATCATGGCATCTGGTCCCCTCACTTCATGGGAAATAGATGGGGAAACAGTGGCTGACTATTTTGGGGGGCTCGAAAATCACTGCAGATGGTGACTGCAGCCATGAAATTAAAAGATGCTTACTCCTTGGAAGCAAAGTTATGACCAACCTAGACAGCATATTAAAAAGCAGAGACATTACTTTGCCAACAAAGGTCTATCTAGTCAAGGCTATGGTTTTTCCAGTAGTCATCTATGGATGTGCTGGACTATGAAGAAAGCTAAGTGCCGAAGAATTGATGCTTTTGAACTGTGGTGTTGGAGAAGACTCCTGAGAGTCCCTTGGAGTTCAAGGAGATCCAACCGGTCCACTCAAAATGAGATCAGTCCTGGGTGTTCACTGGAAGGACTGATGCTGAAGCTGAAAATCTAATACTTTGGCCACCCTATGCGAAGAGGTGATGCATTTGAAAAGACCCTAGTGCTGGGAAAGATTGAAGGCAGGAGAAGGGGATAACAGAGGATAAGATGGTTGGATGGCATCAATGACTCAATGGACTTGAGTTTGGGTGAACTCCAGGAGTTGGTGATGGACAGGGAGGCTTGGCATGCTGCGGTTCATGGGGTTGCAAGGAGTTGGACACAACTGAGTGACTGAACTGAACTGACTGAGGGATATTTCACGACACAAAGTGCAAAAGGATAAAATGTTGGAAGCTGATCTAAATTTAGTAGAAAAGAATAAGACAATTTGCAAGGCACAGAAAAGATGTTTATTCTACTGGCTGTGTTTCTCTATATAAGGAGAAGGCAAAGCACTGTTCAAACTACTCTTGGTAAGTTTTTTACCAAGAAATAAAGCACCATAATTCTAACTGTTTCTAATACATTTAGAAACATTATACTAAATTATATTAGCTTTACTATTTTTAAATTTCCCTGTACGTTTATAACCAAAATAGAATTTTAAATGTTTTGACAAATTATTTAAAGATCATGGAAGAGCTCTAATTTTTTCTCACTGATTAATGATTTTGTACAGTTTTATTATCCTATACAGGCATTTTTTTTTTTTTTTTGGTCCCATACTACCATACTAAATGAGCACTGCTTGTACTTACTTACTGGTAAACAATGCTTACTGAAGGAAGGCATTTATTATTTACTGAGCTTTAATCACTACCAAATGGAAAGTTTTGGATAAACCTAATTGCATTTAAGTGTTAGTGGTGAACATTCTTCAAAAACAAACTTTTACATGAAATCTGTCTCCTCTGACTGGTTTGTCCAATATTTTATCTACATTTTTAAACCTTTTTACAATTGTACAATATGAAGTTCGCTTTTTAAAAAGTATACAAAATTGTACAGCTTCAATGATTTAAACAAACATGCAAGCTAACACAGGAGCCAAAACATAAGAAAAAATATAAGAAATAAAAAACCCCAGAACAGTCCCACTTTGGTCTCCTCCCCAATCATCCTTACTTTTTTCCTCCCCAAAGGTAACCATTATTCTGACTCTTACAATACACATTTCCTTGTTTTTCTTTACACTTTCACACCTTAAGCAGGTACCTCTAAACACTAATGTTTTATTTTTATTGCTTTTTGAAGTTTATGTGAATAGAACCATATGTTATGTATTATTACTTTGTGTCTTGCCTTTTATAGTCAAGATTATACTTGTAACACTCATCTATGTCGCTTTGTGTAACTGTAGGGTGTTCATTTTCAATGCTGTAAGATAGTCTAATGTATAATTACACCACAATTTATTTACCTGTTCTAATGTTGATATTATATACATGAGTTGTTTCTAGTTTGAGGTTACTATGAACAATACTATAAACATTCATGTACAAGTGTGTTGGTGTACACATTTCTGTTGGAAGTATACTTCAGGAGAATAGTTAGGTTAAGGACATGCATAGCTTGAATCTTAGGAGATGATGTCAAACTGTTTCAAGAGAAGTTGTACCAAAGTATACTCCTTTCAGCAGTGTAGGAGGTTGCTGCTGCTCCACATCTTCACAACACTTAATCTGTCAGTTAAAAAAAAAATCTAGCAATTCTTGTACGTAAGTTGTGACAGCGTACTGCAGTTTTATGTTTTCCCCAATTACTGGGAGTTTAACACCTTTTCATGTGTTTATCTTTTGGATTTTCCTCAATGCTCTTGCCTATCTTCTTTTTACTATTTGTTTGTTAGGGCTGATTTGTAAGAACACTGGATATGAGCCATTTGAAGGTTATATATGATGCAAATATCTTCTCTTGTGTCATTTGCTATCTCATGCTCTTGATGTCTTTTATGAGAAAGTGATGGAATTTAACAATCTTTTTCTTTTAAGTTTAGTATAAAAGCACAGGTTTTTAAAAATCATTTTATACACTAAGATCACAAGTATGAGCTTCTGTTTTATCTCTTAGCTTTGTTGTTTTGCCCTGTACTTTTAATTTATAATTGACATGGAATTAATTTTTTGTGAATGGTATTAGGCAGCAGTCAAGTTTCTTATATATTATTTCAACACCACTCATTGAAAAGACTATTCTTTCCCCATTGCTCTACTGTGGCACTTTTTTCATAAACCAAGTTTCTATGTATCCTTAAATCCATTTTGAGGTTCTACAGTATTTCACTTATCTGTCCACCTAAAGCTAATCTTAGTAGAGCTCTACAGTAAGTCTTGATATCCAATAGGGCAAGTCCTCCTACCTTGCACAAAAGCATTTTGAATATACTGAATTCATACTAAAGTTCCAATGGTATTTTTCAAAGAAGTAAAAAGAGCAACCCTAAAAATTCACATTGAAACACCAAAAACCCCAAACTGCCGAAGCAATCTTGAGAAAGAACAAAGCTAGAAGCAAACACTTCCTGATTTTATACTAAAAGGGTATAGAAATTAAAAATTATGGTACTGACAGAAAAATAAGATATACAGACTCATAAGAATTAAGAACCCAGAGATAAATGCAAGTGTAAATGGTCAACTAATACTTGACAAAGGAGACAAGAATACTCCAAGTGGAAAAGATAGTCTTTTTAATAAATGATATTGGAAAAAGTAGACATTCACATGCAAAAGAATGAAACTGGACCCCCTATCTGACATCACTCACAAAAATTAACTTGAAATGAATTAAAGATTTATATATAAGACCTGAAATGTAAAACTCCTAGCAGAAAACAAAGGGGAAAAACTCCTTGACATTTGTCTTAACAACGTTTTTGTTTTTTGTTTTTTTTTTTTTGGCTATAAGACCAAACACAAGAAACAAAAGCAAAAATAAGTAAGATGGACTGCATTAAACTAAAAAGTTTATGCACAGCAAAGTAAACAAAATGAAGAGGCAGCCTCCAGAATGGGGAAAAATATTTGCAAACCATTAAATTAATAAGGGGTTAATATCCAAAATATATAAGGAACCCATACAATTCAACAGCAAAAAACCCCCAAACAATCCAATTAAAACTTGGACAGAGGAGTGAATAGACATTTTCCCAAAGACGGACATACAAATGACAACAAGTACACGAAAAGATGCTCAACATCACTAATCAAGGAAATGCATTTTTTCCTCTTTTTTTAAGAAAAACTTTTTATACCTGGCTATATTCCTTGTGTTGTATAATACATTCTTGAACCTGCCTTACATCTAATAGTTTGTACCTCCCACTTTCCCACCCAATAGCAACCCACACCAGTACCCCTGCTTAGAAAATTCCATGGACAGAGGAGCCTGGTGTCCATCAGGTTGCAAAGAGTCAGAGGACTGAGCGACTTTACTTTCACATTGTTCTTCCCCACTGGTAACCACAAGTTTGCTCTCTACATCTGTGAGTCTGCTTCTTTGTTTTTTGGCATTTACCAGTTTGTTATATTTTTTAGATTCCACATATAGGTGTTATCATGCAATTTAAAACCACAATGAGATAACACCTCACAACTGGTAGTATGGCTAGTCTCAAAAAGACAAGAGATAACAAATACTGGTAAGGATGTGGAGAAAGGGGAACCACTGTAAACTGCTGATGGAAATGTAAATTGATACTTTGGAAATACTATCAATGGATACTATGGAAACAGAATGGAATCTCTTCAAAAAAATTAAAAACAGAATTATCATATGATCTAGCAATCCTCCTTCATGGTATACATCTGAAGGAAATGAAATCGTAATTTTTGAAGAGATATTTGCAACCCCATGTTCACTGCAGCATTAAATACGCAAGATGGAAACATCCTAAAAGTCCACTGATGGATGAAAAAATAAAGAAAATGTGATAAAACAGTATATACAATGAAATAATATTCAGTCATAAAAATGAAGGAAATCTTGCCATCTGAGACAACCCTGAGGGCATTGTGCTATCTGAAATAAGTCAGATCAGATGAACAATATATGACATCATGTATATGTGGAATCCAAAAAAAAACTGAACTCAGAAATAGAAAGTAGAATTGTGGTTGTCAGGGATTGGAGACTGAGGGACATGGGGAAATGATGGTCAAAGAATACAAATCTCCAGGTATAATAAATTCTGGGGATCCAATGTATAGCATAGTGACTATAATTGACAATATTGTATTATGTACTTAGAAGCTGCTAAGACAGTAGATCTCAACTGGTCTCACAATAACAAAAAGAGGTAACTATGTGAAGTGACGGATGAAATAAGCAATAATCTTATTATAGTAATCATTTCACAGTACATATTTGTATCATATCATATTGTACACCTTAAATTTATACAATGTTATATGTCAATTACATTTCAATGAAGCTGGGCAGGGGGGAGACCCTGGCATACAGTGAGTACACAATGACTACTACTTTATTTGAATTTCTCAACAACATTGATTGTTAGAAGATAGACTTGATAGTTAGTACTCTCTGACCCATTTTAAAGGAGAAAAAGTATACGGAAGCAGTGTTAGAGAGTAAAAAGATGCTGACCAAATCTTTCCAAACTTTTTATATGGGATGCATGGAAATAGTCCTACCCCCTAAAAGAGATTAAGCCGAAACTAATTTTAGGGACAGTTACCAGTTAAGGTTATCAGTTATCAGTTATAAGTTAAGATAGAAGGTTTAAGTTTGGAGAAAAGAATGAGAATGACTATGCACAGAGAAGTCTTCAAGTCAGAGATGGAAGCTCTCTGGAGTATAATGGAAAGATGTGAGAAAGACGGAGAAATGGGTCAAATAAGGAACTGTTCAAATAAGATGTGAGTTCTGAAGATAACAGAAAACAAGGTTTGTATATCTGCCAGTTGACATAGATAAACAATGTCATGAGGCTTAGTGAATTATTTCTACGTCTTTTAAAGAGTATGAGCACACTCTTTGGTTTATGATATGATCCTGAAGGTGTCAAGAGATGATGCTATGGCATGCAGAATTAAATACCCCTTCAAACCTTACCACATGCCACAAAGCTAATTATTGGCACCACAGGATAATAATCTCAGTTCTGACTTTTAAGTCAGTGTTTCCTTCATTATGATAAATTGGACTTATTGGACTTGGATTTTATTCTTGGACTTCTAACTAGTTACTTGGAATACATAATCATTTAAACACAGTTTCATTTTTCCTTAGTTGTATTCAAAGTTTACTATAATGAAGTTCATTTGTCCACTCATAGTTCCATTAGATCTTCACATAATTTTTCATCTTGGCATTTCACTTCACAGAGGAATGTACTGGCATTTCCACATATGATTCTCTGCTTGAACATTTTCAAAGTATAAAACCAGTATCAATGTTAATCCCCACTTTTAATAGTTTTCAATCAAAATAGCAGACCTCCTTCAAGACTCTTAAGCTGGACGACATATTAAAAATCAACTATTTCACCACTCATTTTTTAGATGAACAAATTTACCTCAGAAAATTAAAAAACTTGTCCAAGTCCACAAAATTAACATCAGAGTTAATACTAAATTTTAGAGTGCCAGATTTTTACCATTATACTCTTGACCTGTTAGTATTTTTAAATTCCATTTTATGTTCTTGACACATCAGCCTTTCAAATCTCACAATACTCTGTAAGATTTTCAATGGTATTTTGAAGCTTCCCAATTCCTGAGTGACTTTCTTCAACAAATAAAATACTTTCACGACCCAGAAGCTTACAAGGTAAATAAGGAAACAAAGACAAATACTAAAAATTTTAAAACAATGAAAATAAACAAATGGTTCCCTTGTGGCTCAGATGGTAAAACATCTGGCTGCAATGTGGGAGATCTGGGTTCAGTCCCTGGGTTGGAAAGATCCCCTGGAGAAGGAAATGGAAACCCACTCCAGTACTCTTGCCTGGAAAATTCCATGGACTGAAGAACCTGGTAGACTACAATTCACAGGGTCACAAAGAGTCGGACACGACTGAGCGACTTCACTTTCACTTTCTCCTACTGCTCCTCTGTAATAAGAAATTCCTCTGTACCTGTTCCTAGCTCCCTGAGCATTTCCCAGCCTAAGAGCTTAGCCCTTGGCTTCATACTCATACAGTCTAAAAGTAGGACAAGATAAATTATTAGTTATGCAGACAGAATGAAATCAAAACAAGCTAAAGAGGTAAGAAAGACAATGTTGATACAGACCTATGGTATATTAATTGTTAGCCCCATGTAGCTAAATTAAAAATAAATAATTTCAAGTTCAGTTTGTCAGTCACACTAAGCCACATTTCAAGTACTCAATAGCCACATGTGGCTTGTGGCTGCAATTACAGAGGACAACTCAATTACAGGACAGTGCAATTACGGAGCATTATACCATAACTGTAGAAAGTTGATCAGACAACACTGATGTCTATGATGGACAAAATGTCAAGGTGACAGGATATTTTAAGTCAAGGATAAGAGAGGAAAAATAAGGAAAGATGCCTGAAAGGAACACAAAAGTAGAACTAAAAGATAAAATACCATCAAATTAAAAAACTGAACTTTGAAATTCAATAAAGAACACACAAGTCTTCTCAAGGAGTAGATGATCACAAACATTCAACTTTAAAGAATTTTGAAAAGTTCTTATCTTTTATTATGAAATATATGTGAAATGGAGTACCACACCACCTTACCTTTCTTCCTCAGAAACCTGTATGTGGGTCAAGAAGCGGCAGTCAGAAGTAGGTGTGGAATGATCAACTGATTCAAAATTGGGAAAGGAGTACAAGGCTATATATTATCAGCCCATTTACTTAATTTATATGCAGAGTATATCGTGCAAATGCCTGGCTGGATAAATCACAAGCTGGAATCAGGATTGCCAGCAGAAATATCAACAACCTCAGATATGCAGATCAAATCACTCTAATGGCAGAGAGCGAAAATGAACTAGAGTCTCTTGATGAGGGTGAAAGAGACAACTGAAAAAGCTGGCTTGAAACTAAACACTGAAAAAACCAAGATCACGGAAAGCAGTGACAGATTTTTATTTTCGTGGGCTCCAAATCACTGCAGATGGTTACTGCAGCCACGAATTTAGAAGATGCTTGATTTCTTGGAAAGCTATGATAAACCTAGACAGCACATTAAAAAGCAGAGACATCACTTTGTCAACAAAGGACTGTAAGGTATGGCTTTTTCAGCTGCATATATGGATGTGAGAGCTGGACCATAAAGAAGGTGGAGTGGCAGAAAATTGATGCTTTTGAATTATGGTGCTGGAGAAGACTCTTGAAAGTTCTTTGGACTGCAAGGAGATCAAACCAGTTGATCCTAAAGGATCTCCAAGCCAGGCTTCAGCAATACATGATTCATGAACTCCCTGATGTTCAAGTTGGTTTTAGAAAAGGCAGAGGAACCAGAGATCAAATTGCCAACATCTGCTGGATCATGGAAAAAGCAATAGTTCCAGAAAAACATCTATTTCTGCTTTATTGACTATGCCAAAGCCTTTGACTGTGTGGATCACAATAAACTGTGGAAAATTCTGAAAGAGATGGGAATACCAGACCACCTAACCTGCCAACAGAGAAATCTGTATGCAGATCAAGAAGCAACAGTTAGAACTGGAAATGGAACAACAGATGGTTCCAAATAGGAAAAGGAGTATGTCAAGGCTGTATATTGTCAACCTGCTTATTTAACTTCTATACAGAATACATCGTGAGAAATGCTGGACTGGAAGAAACATAAGCTGGAATCAAGACTGCCAGGAGAAATATCAATAACCTCAGATATGCAGATGACACCACTCTTATGGCAGAAAGTGAAGAGGAACTAAAAAGCCTCTTGATGAAAGTGAAAAAGGAGAGTGACAAAGTTGGCTTAAAGCTCAACATTCAGAAAATGAAGATCATGGGATCTGCTCCCATCACTTCATGGGAAATAGATGGGGAAACAGTGGAAACAGTGTCAGACTTTTGTTTTTTGGGGGTTCAAAATCACTGCAGATGGTGACTGCAGCCATGAAATTAGAAGATGCTTACTCCTTGGAAGAAAAGTTATGACCAACCTAGACAGTATATTCAAAAGCAGAGACATTACTTTGCCGAAGAAGGTCCGTCTAGTCAAGGCTATGGTTTTTCCTGTGGTCATGTATGGATGTGAGAGCTGGACCGTGAAGAAGGCTGAGTGCCGAAGAATTGATGCTTTTGAACTGTGGTGTTGGAGAAGACTCTCAAGAGTCCCTTGGATTGCAAGGAGATCCAACCAGTCCATTCTGAAGGAGATTGGTCCTGGGTGTTCTTTGGAAGGAATGATGCTAAAGCTGAAACTCCAGTACTTTGGCCACCTCATGTGAAGAGTTGACTCACTGGAAAAGACTCTGATGCTGGGAGGGATTGGGGGCAGGAGGAGAAGGGGACGATTGAGGATGAGATGGCTGGATGGCATCACGGACTCGATGGACGTGAGTCTGAGTGAACTCCGAGAGATGGTGATGAACAGGGAGGCCTGGCGTGCTGCGATTCATGGGGTCGCAGAGAGTAAGACACAACTGAGCAACTGAATTGAACTGATTCATTGAAAGGATAGTTGCTGAGGCTCCAATACTTAGATCACCTGATAGGAAGAGCTGACTCATTGGAAAAGATTCCTATGCTGGGAAAGATGGAAGGCAAAAGGAGAAGGAAACAGCAGGGGATAAGATAGGTAGATAGTATCACTGACTCAATGGACATGATTTGAGCAAACTCCAGGAAACAGTGAAGAATAGAGGAGCCTGGGTTGCTGCAGCTCTTGGGGTTGCACACAACCCCAAGTTGAGTCGGACATAACTTAGTGAATAAGCAACAATACGTAAAATGACTAGAGCAGTAAAATTCTGGTTCATAGGGTATATATAAACATACATATGTATCAGTTCAGTCACTCAGTCAAGTCCTACTCTTTGCAACCCTATGGACTGTAGCATGCCAGGCTTCTCTGTTCATCATCAACTCCCAGAGCATGCTCAAACTCATGTCCATCAAGTCGGTGATGCCACCCAACCATCTCATCCTCTGTCATCCCCTTCTGCCTTCAATTTTTCCCAGCATCACGGTCTTTTCCAGAGTAAGTTCTTTGCATCAGGTGGCCAAAGGGTTGGAGTTTCAACTTCAGCATCAGTCCTTCCAATGAATATTCAGGACTAATTTCCTTTAGGATTGACTGATTTGATCTCCTAGATATCCAAGGGACTCTAGAGTCTTCTCCAACACCACAGTACAAAAGCATCAATTCTTCAGTGCTCAGCTTTCTTTATGGCCCAACTTTCACATCCATACACGACTACTGGAAAAACCATAGCTTTGACTAGATAGACCTTTGTTGGTAACGTCTCTGCTTTTTAATAAGCTGTCTGGGTTTCTCATAGATTTTCTTCCAAGGAGCAAGCATCTATTGATTTCACAGCTGCAGTCACTATCTGCAGTGATTTTGGAGCCCAAGAAAATGAAGTCACTGTTTCCACTGTTTCCCCATCTATTTGCTGTGAAGTGATGGGACTGGATACCATGATCTTAGTGTTCTAAATGTTGAATTTTAAGCTAGCTTTTTCACTCTCCTCTTTCATCAAGAGGCTCTTTATTTTAGTTCCTCTTCGCTTTCTGTCATAAGGGTGGTGTCATCTGCCTATCTGAGGTTATTGATATTTCTCCTGGCAATATGATTCCAGCTTGTGCTTCATCCAGACCACATTTCTCATGATGTACTCTGCATATAAGTTAAATAAGCAGGGTGACAATAATACAGCCTTGACATACTCCTTTCCCAGTTTGGAACCAGTCTGTTGTTTTAAGTCCAGTTCTAACTGTTGCTTCTTGACCTGCATACAGATTTCTCAGGAGGCAAGTACAGTGGTCTGGTCTGGTATTCCCATCTCTAACAATTTTCCAAAGTTTGTTGTGATCCACATAGTCAAAGACTGTTTTAGCATACTCAATGAAGCAAAAGTAGATGTTTTTCTGGAATTCTGTTGCTTTTTCTCTTGCCAATGGATATTGGCAATTTGATCTATGCATACATATGTTTCAGTTCAGTTTAGTCGCTCAGTTGTGTCCGACTCTTTGCGACCCCATGAATCGCAGCACGCCAGGCCTCCCTGTTCATCACCATCTCTTGGAGTTCACTCAGACTCAAGTTCATCGAGTTCGTGATGCCAAACAGCCATCTCATCCTCGGTCGTCCCCTTCTCCTCCTGCCCCCAATCCCTTCCAGCATCAGAGTCTTTTCCAATGAGTCAACTCTTTGCATGAGGTGGCCAAAGTACTGGAGTTTCAACTTTAGCATCATTCCTACCAAAGAACACCCAGGACCAATCTGCTTCAGAATGGACTGGTTGGATCTCCTTGCAGTCCAAGGGACTCTCGAGAGTCTTCTCCAACAGTTTGAACCACAGTTCAAAAGCATCAATTCTTCGGCGCTCAGCCTTCTTCACAGTCCAACTCTCACATCCATACATGACCACAGGAAAAACCATAGCCTTGACTACATGGACCTTATAGCTTTTGAATATACTATCTTAATAAATATTGCTAAGTAACTTTCCACAGTGCTTGAACCGATTTTCACCCCACCAGTTCTTTATGAGCATTCCAGTTGTTTGATAGCCTTGCTAAGTATGGGTGCCGGGAGAAATATCAATAACCTCAGAAATGCAGATGACACCGCCCTTATGGCAGAAAGTGAAGAGGGACTAAAAAGCCTCTTGATTCAAGTGAAAGGGGAGAGTGAAAAAGTTGGCTTGAAGCTCAACATTCAGCAAACGAAGATCATGGCATCCGCTCCCATCACTTCATGGGAAATGGATGGGGAAACAGTGGAAACAGTGTCAGACTTTATTTTGGGGGGCTCCAAAATCACTGCAGATGGTGACTGCAGCCATGAAATTAAAAGATGCTTATTCCTTGGAAGGAAAGTTATGACCAACCTAGACAGTATATTCAAAAGCAGAGACATTACTTTGCCGACTAAGGTCCGTCTAGTCAAGGCTATGGTTTTTCCTGTGGTCATGTATGGATGTGAGAGTTGGACTGTGAAGAAGGCTGAGCGCCGAAGAATTGATGCTTTTGAACTGTGGTTCAAACTGTTGGAGAAGACTCTCGAGAGTCCCTTGGACTGCAAGGAGATCCAACCAGTCCATTCTGAAGCAGATTGGTCCTGGGTGTTCTTTGGTAGGAATGATGCTAAAGTTGAAACTCCAGTACTTTGGCCACCTCATGCAAAGAGTTGACTCATTGGAAAAGACTCTGATGCTGGAAGGGATTGGGGGCAGAAGGCTATGGTTTTTCCGGTGGTCATGTATGGATGTGAGAGTTGGACTGTGAAGAAGGCTGAGCGCTGAAGAACTGATGCTTTTGAACTGTGGTGTTGGAGAAGACTCTTGAGAGTCCCTTGGACTGCAAGGAGAATCAACCAGTCCATTCTGAAGGAGATCAACCCTAGAATTTCTTTGGAAGGAATGATGCTAAAGCTGAAACTCCAATACTTTGGCCACCTCATGCAAAGAGTTGACTCATTGGAAAAGACTCTGATGCTTGGAGGGATTGGGGGCAGGAGGAAAAGGGGACGACCGAGGATGAGATGGCTGGATGGCATCACGGACTCGATGGATGTGAGTTTGAGTGAACTCTGGGAGTTGGTGATGAACAGGGAGGCCTGGCGTGCTGTGATTCACGGGGTTGCAGAGTCGGACACGACTGAGCAACTGAACTGAACTGAACTGAAAGAGGGCTTTATCTCACAGTGTTCATGGCGGGGGGGCGTTGTGGGGGGGGGGCAGTTAAATAGAGCTGTCCGTACAAACAGCACTGAACAGTGGCTGGTTAGCAGTTCGTGTGGTATACATGGTAGTGTGAATTATCATCAAGTACTGCAGGCTAAGGGCAAATTAGGGCAAGATAAAGTTTTTTGTTCTTTTTTTTAAAAATATTTTTGTTTTGATGTGGATCATTTCTAAAGTCTTTATTAAATTTGTTACAATATTGCTTCTGTGGTTTATGTTGTTTATGTTTGGGGGGTTTTTTCTGGCCAAGGGGCATGATGGATCTTAGCTCCCAGACCAGGGATCAAACCTGTACTTCCTGTATTGGAAGACAAAGTCCTAACCACTGAACCACCAGGGGAGTCCCAAGATAAAGCTTTATTTAAAAAAAAAAAAAGAGAGAGAGGTTTAAAGTCTACATGGTCTTCTTGGTGATCAAATTTGTCATAGAGACTTATGACCCATAAATAAGGAATTTCCCTTAAAGTGGTAGCTTTAGGAAGTTTTGCTTATGTTCAGTCATGTGTGACTCTTTGTGACCTCATGGACTGTAGCCCACCAGGCTCCTCTGTCCATGGGATTCTCCAGGCAAGAGTACTGCAGTGGGTTGCCTTGCCCTCCTCCAGGGATCTTCCCAGCCCAGGGATCGAGCCCCCATCTCTTGCATCTCCTGAACTGACAAGCAGATTCTCTACCATTGAGCCAGCCGGGAAGCCCAGCTTTGGGAAATGGTTCCTTTTTCTCTGCTCGCCACTGTCATTCATTCTACCTCACCCCTTCCTCCGTGGGATTTGGTGAATGAGAAAGTTATCGTGTAACAGCTAAGCCTGGCTTCTCCTTGGTAACAGCTATGCCCACAGCGTCAGCAAAGCTGCCTCTGGGTAGTCAGGCCCCAACATTCAATTTACAGCAAACCACACTCCGTCTTGTCTCCTCATAGCCCCTGCTCTGCACCCCACTTGCAGGCTGGCAATGTGGGGGCAGACTGTTGGCCAGAAGCCCATCTTCCTCACCCAGGTCCTGTCACTGTAATAACCATATTTTCTCTCGAGGTGAAGAGCAATTGAATTAAATTGGGCGGCATTTGATCCTGACCATATTAATGGCCTGATCCCATTGAGGCCTCTGTGAGGTCGTGGGCAGGAGTGAACAGCGCAGCCAGACAGATGTCCTCATCTTGTGGGCTGGGTCGTTGTGTTCTAATTTCCATGCACATCCCAGTGACCTTCCTCCTCCAGGGGGAATCCTCTGGAGGTTCAGTGGGCCTGGGGGTGAACCAGGAGAGTCCCCTGGGTGTATGGGGAACACAGAAGAGCTGGCAGAAGCCAATTAGACTGATGTCACAACATATGGACGTGCAGATGTTGCAACAGCACTGGATGGAAGCACAGGCGATGGGTGACATCTATAAAAATGGGTGCAAAAATTACCATGTGTGTGTGTATGTGTGTGTTGAAAGGAGTTCCACAAGTAGGAATTAAGAGTTTTGCTGTGGTAATCTCTCAAACTTTCTGTGGTTTAAAAGTCACGTGTCTTTGGCAAATGAGCAGCCTTGGGAATCTTTATCAAGAATAAATGATATGGGTATGTCACTTATCTAAAAGTCAGTAAGAGACTAGAAGACTGCCTTTAACTGTCTCACTAGCTCTGTTTCCCCTTCTTTCTGCAGATAAAAGTAAAAGTAGACATCACCATCTAAATTTATCAGCAGAATGCTCCAGAACACCAGGAAGGGGAGACAGGAGAAAGTCTCAGGGGGTACGCCTTGAGAAACCTCTTTCTCTGTCATCCTTTCCCTCGTCCTCACTGTCCACCTGGTCCCGGCATCACTGTTCACTGTTCAGATATAAAATTGAGTGATATTTGTAAACGTTTGACCCTCTCTCTCTCACCCTACATTTCACAGTTCCTTACGGTGAACAGGGAAACAAAGAGATGCTCATATGTTGAGTGAGGTAGCCTGGAAGTTTGGCCCTGCTTGTAAAACTCTGGCAAGGTTGCTTTTCATCCTCAGCAGCAGGACCTCTCTCACTTCACTGTGGCCATTGCCTTTGCTGGCTGGACCTTAGTGAACCTAGTAATCGAGTTGCCAGGCTGGGAGGAGTCCTTCATTTTCACTGGTCACCCAGGGTCTGCCAGGAAGAAAAAAATGTGCTTGGACTCAGAATAAAAAGCAGCAGTCAGCCCCAAGGACTAAGGAGGGTGACGATTACTGTTCCCACAAAGAACCTAGAGTAGATGGTTTCTTCTGGTGTCTGTTCTCATAGATTGCTCCAGGAAGAGGTGATGGAAGGATTTTCCCCTTCATTTATATTCAGAAGGTTCAGTTTCTGTGTCAGGATAAGGATCTGTGGGCTGAGCGAGAAAGGAAGTCCCAAACACCCCATAATTTTTAAATGATGGGTTATGACACATTAATGGTTCCCAGGATGGGGAAAGTTTCCATCAGGATATATGATTCAGCTCCATAAGCAAGCCCAGAGCCTTCAGTAGGTGCCAACTTGGTTTCCAATCCACCAATTCTCTACAGCCAACCCCCAGTTTCCCGGGGAGAGGTCCTCCCCAGAGATACGATGCGTCATCCTTACAGTATTGTTACAGCAAAGGGAGTAAGTCTGGCTGCACCCTCTGCAACCAGCCTGAAGTCTAAGATGGAAACCTAACTGAGCAGGAGGACTAGAGAGCATATCAAAGGCATCCTATTTCTGAATTAATATCCTCTTATTGTTCTCATTGGTTGATTCGGTGACTGTTGTAAATTTGAACTTACAAACTAAGCATTCTATAATTTTTTTTGTATTTATTTACTCATTCACTTTTTTTTTTTTTTTTGAAGGCTTGTGGAATCTTAGGGGGCTCAGGTGGTGCTAGTGGTAAAGAGCCTCCCTGCCAATTCAGGAAGTGTGTTTGATCCCTGGGTCGGGAAAATCCCCTGGAGGAAGGCATGGCAACCCACTCCAGTATTCTTGCCAGGACAGAGAATCCTGGCAGGTTACAGTCCATGGGGTCACAAAGAGTCAGACTCAACTGAAGCGACTAAGCATCCATGCATGTGGAATCTTAGTTCCCCGACCAGGGATGGAACCCACACCCCCACAGTGAAAGCACCAAGTCCTAACCACTGGACCACCAGGGGAAACATTCCCTGGTAAAATGCTGCTTTTTATCTGCTTCACATGCTGGTGTTTCCCAGGAGATTGTTTGGGGAAAAAAACAGAAGAAGTTTGCAAAATACAGGACACACCTTAGGATCTAGCCCACAGTGCAAGGCCCCTCCTGGGTGCCCTGCTACCATCCTCAGCCTCACATGTCCACCCTCTCACACACCCTGTACGCCAACATGCAAAATCGCCTGCTCTTTCTCCATCTGAGTCTTTGCTTGTACAGGCTGTGTCGTCCACTGGAATCTCCTTTCCTCCTCACCTTCCATGACCATCACCTCCTGGAAGCCACTCTGACTTCTCCGAGTGGAGGCAGGATGTGTGTTCCCATATCTGTGGCCCCACAGAAGTGCTTTCCTGGCCTTTCTGAATCGCTGTAGTTTCTGTTGACATGTCTGGGATCCTAGTTGGAAAGATCTATAGCTTATTTATATTTATTTAATTAGTGGCTACCCACTACTGGCTTATAGTATGTGTGTGTGAGCTCAGTCATGTCCAACTCTTTGAGACCCCATGGACTGTAGCCTGCCAGGCTCCTCTGTCCATGAAATTTTCCAGGCAAGAAAACTGGAATGGATTGCTATTTCCTCCTCCAGGGGATCTTCCTAGCTCAGGAATTCAACCTGAATCTCTTGTGTCTCCTGCACTGCTAAGTGGGTTCTTTACCAACTGAGCTACCTGGGAAGCCCTTTATAGTATGTATCCATAGCTAATAAATGTGGGTTGAGTGAATGAATGAATAAGAAGAATTTAAACAAGAACCTAAATTTAGTCCTTAAAAGATATGAGGTGTCAAATCGCTGGAATGTCCATGCTGGGTACGTAATGTCTACCAAGCATCAGGTCCTGCTTTAACTGTTTATGTAAATTGCCTCACTGAATTCTCTAAACTAGCTCCACAAAGTAGGTGGTACAATCATCACATTAACTTTTCAGATGAGGAAACTGAGCACAAGGAAGAGATGTTAATTCCACCAAGCTCCCACTGCTAGGGAAAGGCAGGGCTACACTCGAAGCCCAAGCTCCATCACCCTGAGAATATCCGGCTCTAGCATCCTGCTCAGGGAGCTCCCTACTGATTATGCTCAGAGGGCTGTAAGTGGTTGAACATCTTGAAGATGCAAAGTCATGATGACTATCCTCTAAGACAGATGCCTTCAGGAACGGGTGAGACACTTTCCGTCGAACTTGACAGTTCCGTGTGTGCAGGCTAAGTCACTTCAGTTGGGTCCAACTCTGTGTGACCCTATGGGCTGTAGCCTGCCAGGCTTCTCTGTTCACAGAGATTTTCCAGGCAAGAATACTGGAGTGGGTTGCCATGCCCTCTTCCAGAGGAACTTCCAAGGGTCAAACCCATGTCTCCTGCATTGGCAGGGGGGTTCTTTACCACCAGGGCCACCTGGGAAGCCCTTGATAGTCTCAGGGTGTGGTAAATTTTAAGTATGATTCTCTTTTGCCTCCTGCCATTGCCTTGATCATCAGGGATTCTTAGAGGGCCTGTCTTTAGAAAGGTCAGGGACAGAAAAGGAAGGAACATGAGCCCTGGGGTCACAGAATCCCACACATGGAAAACAAGTCTACCATTTACTGACTGTCTGACATTCTCTGAATCTGTTTCATCATCTTTAAAATGAGTCCATCACACACCAGTGTAATGCTGGTTGAGATTGGTTGCTATTAGAATAAAATAAATACGACAGAAATACCCAGTCTGTTCACTTTCATTTCTTCTTCCCACTCTAGTCCCTTGATTCAAATATGCTATGGGATTTGAAAGCAACTTGTTAAAATCACACCTAAAATAAGCACAGACAAGGTTTTGAGTCTGCATTCTCTGAGTAAAGCACACAAGCTTCAGAATGTGTCTTCTAGCAGTTACCTAATTGTGGCACTGGGGAAGGCTTTGCTTTTTTCCTAATTTTTGTTTCTCTTCCAGATAGATGAGGCTGGGTTCTCGATAAGTGAAGGAGCCTGGTAGTCACCTGTCTTACCTGGCTCACCGCTTGGTGGCAGCACACCCCACTTCCTTTACCCCTATTCTTTCCTGTAAGTGTGTAAAAAAGTAGGCATTCTGTTTAGGGACCAGTCTCCACTCCTCCATCTCCTATATTGCTTTTGACACGAACGATCACTTACACTTTTAGGTAAAAGCAAATATCGTTATGTGGGCTTTCATGTACTCCGTTAGGACGATGTGTGGAGCCTTCCAAAGCCGAACTCAGCACATTGCATTAGACCATTTTCACTGTGAGGTTTTTCTTACACAAAATGATCCACAATTAAAAATATGGAGAAATTTTCTCAGTGTGGCACAGCTTTTTAAAAGACAGGAACAAAGCCTTTATTGAAAAGAGCAATTTATCATGCCAGTAATTTTCTACCTCTGTCCTGCCATTATTAAGGATAGCCGGGTTAAAAGGAACTCTTAGCTCTGGGCTCTCTGCTCAGCCAGCAGCCTCACATAATGGCCTGTCTCTGACTTCAGCCCATTGCCATGGAAGTAATTATACCACATGGCTGAGGAGGGCGATTTGCCACAGAATCAAAGAAGCAGCAATTGGGTTCAAAATGAAAAACAATCTCTAGATACGGGAGGAAAAGAAGCATGATGAATCACAGAGGATCCAGAGAGCAGTGTTTTATGTGGACGACTGCTGTGGACTGAGGTTTTGAAATAAAAGATCACCAGAATAAGACAATAACATATAAAGTGAATGTAATAAACTTCCCTATGCCCCCTTTCCTTCTCCCACACTTCTCTTTTTTAAATCGCAGCACATGATTAGACAGTCCCCAATAAACAGTTCTTTACAGCTTCTGTGACAGTTCCTGCACCAGGCACTCCAAGTAAATAATTTTATTTATTTCATAAAATTCTGGAAAAGAATCACAGAGGCCATGGCTGTGGATGTGATCTGGGAATTCATCTTGTGCCATACTCTCTGTCTTCCAAAAGGTTCAAACCGAAACTTTCCCAAGAAGATCAAAATCAACACTGTGGAAAGATCATGAATTTTTTTTTTTTAATTGAGGCCAAGGACAAAGATCCTACAGTGGAATGGGTCAAATATTTTGTCCAGATGAGAACATGAGATCTGGAGTGAGAAGACCCTGCTTGGAAGGCTGGGCTCTGGGCTTTGCCAACCCTAACACTCGGAGAAGTTCACAGAACGTCTCTGCGCTTGGGTTGCTTCAAAACTGGAGATAATAGTCTATGTCACATGGCTGCCCAATGACCCAGTGAGACAATGAACGGGAAAGTGCTTTGTAAACTGGAGAGTTACCTGTTACCACTTACGAGCACCTCCGAGCTCACTCAGTTCTTTTCCCCACCTCAGCGTGCTGCAGCACCTCTTTTACCACCAAAGAGCAGAAGGCTGATGCCTGCAGTCTTAAGCACATCAGCGGCTTGGAGGGAAAGGTTATCTGAGGACCCAGAGGGTGCCTGGACCGCCCCGCCTCCTCCTCGGCAGCGCGCCTGCGCACTCTCCGCAGCTCCGCCTCCACCTGGCGCTGGAACTGTAGCCTGAGTGATGGGAGACGTGGCTTTGGGCCGCTGTCTTGCCGCATGACTCTAGGTTATTTCTTCACTACTCTGGTTACTCATTCCGAATAAATAAGGATCAGAGACCAGGCTCTTGAGCCAGGCAACCTGGGTTCCAATGCTGGGTCCACCACTGACTGGAGAGGTGACTGGGATAAAAACAAATACTAGTCAGTATTTATCGAGCATTCAGATTCGCCAGCCCTGCTCCGAAAGCTTCATCTGCATCAGCTCAGGTGATCTTCACAATAACCTTATGAGGTTAGCCCAGTTATTATTCCCGTATTCCAGGCAATGAAACTAAGACCAAAGTGCTTCAGTAACCGCCCAAGGTCACTCTACGAGTGAATGGCCATCTCACACGGTCATCACGATGATGCCTAACTCCCCCTAAAGACTTACGTGAAGAGCTCAGAGTAGTGTCTGCCATGTGGTAAACACTCAGTGATGGCTATTAATTATTGTTCATTAAGGACCCATCATATACCAGCCGTGTACAGAGGAGGCTGGCAGGCTACAGTCTATGGGGTCACAGAGAGCTGGGCACAACTGAGCGACTAACACACACACATGTACCAGTCACCTTGCTAGATAAACCCATGATACACAAGCTCCCCAGCCCCACCTCAGTAAAGATCACAAATAAAAATACTTGCTCTATGTATTCCACATGGTTGTTTTGGGGATCAAGTCCAGAAAGGCAATGGTGAAGATGGAGGTGGGCTTTTGAAAGTGAAAAGGCAACTCCACTAGTAAGGCGGTATTCTCATTAGTTTATTTTAGCTGAATCTGACACAGAGTTCTTGTAATAGGAAAAACTTAATCCAAGAGATACATTATAATAATCTTCTCCTTGGAATAAACATCATCTGGTGCCGTGGTGAGTGACTAGGACTCTGGTTGCCAAAATAACCGCTTCGATTTTGTAGTTCTTAGTGTCACATTGACCCCAGCCCTTCGGACGTAACTGTGCTTGTTTATCTTCCTCCAGGGTGGGACACGTACAGCAACATGAAATGTCTGTTTTCTTTTCCAGCACTTGTTGGACTTCTCCCAGAATATCAGTGAACTGATCTTTCTAAACACCCAATCGATGTATGCTTAGTGGACATGTACTATTTGCAAAACACTATACTAAAGACTGTATTTGTTCATGCTTTCTTCACTTTGTGTCCATCACTGGGGGTTAGCTCTGTTATAATTTTTATATTACAAGGATCACAGAACAAATGCAACAGGGGTTCTTTGTCCCTTTTATCTCCAAGCATGCCTCATAGAAGAAAATAGAACCTAAAATAATTTGTGAAAATATTTTTTAAAAAACTTGGTTCTTTTAGCCCCAAAGGCAAATTTCTGAGGGAGATAGATAGAATCATAGTAACATGATGTTAAATCTGATTTTAATGGGAATTTCTTGACCACCTCCTCTGGCCTTAATGCTTGAATGTGTCTTCCCAGCTTGGATAAGTTATTTAACCTTTTTGGACCTTGATATTCTTACCTGTAAAATGGGGGAAGACATAAAATATTTGGGAAGCTCTTAGAAAGCATTTATTACTTCATTTAGTCCTCTCAACAATCCTGTGAAATAGATGTTGTTCCCTACTACATCTAATAAAACTTAGCTTCCTGAGCAAAGCAGAACACCTAAGTTCTCACAGTTGGCAAACAGCCAGGTGAAGACTCTAATATACTTTATTTCAGAAGCCTCTGTTCCCCAGCCTCCCCCCTCCACCCCCACACAAATAAAAATACTTGCTCTATGTATTCCACATGGTTGTTTTGGGGATCAAGTCCAGAAAGGCAATGTGTGAAGATGGAGGTGGGCTTTTGAAAGTGAAAAGGCAACTCCATTAGTAAGGCGGTATTCTCATTAGTTTATTTTAGCTGAATCTGACACAGAGTTCTTGTAATAGGAAAAACTTAATCCAAGAGATACATTATAATAATCTTCTCCTTGGAATAAACATCATCTGGTGCCGTGGTGAGTGACTAGGACTCTGGTTGCCAAAATAACCGCTTCGATTTTGTAGTTCTTAGTGTCACATTGACCCCAGCCCTTCGGACGTAACTGTGCTTGTTTATCTTCCTCCAGGGTGGGACACGTACAGCAACATGAAATGTCTGTTTTCTTTTCCAGCACTTGTTGGACTTCTCCCAGAATATCGGTGAACTGATCTTTCTAAACACCCAATCGATGTATGCTTAGTGGACATGTACTATTTGCAAAACACTATACTAAAGACTGTATTTGTTCATGCTTTCTTCACTTTGTGTCCATCACTGGGGGTTAGCTCTGTTATAATTTTTATATTACAAGGATCACAGAACAAATGCAACAGGGGTTCTTTGTCCCTTTTATCTCCAAGCATGCCTCATAGAAGAAAATAGAACCTAAAATAATTTGTGAAAATATTTTTAAAAAAACATGGTTCTTTTAGCCCCAAAGGCAAATTTCTGAGGGAGATAGATAGAATCATAGTAACATGATGTTAAATCTGATTTTAATGGGAATTTCTTGACCACCTCCTCTGGCCTTAATGCTTGAATGTGTCTTCCCAGCTTGGATAAGTTATTTAACCTTTTTGGACCTTGATATTCTTACCTGTAAAATGGGGGAAGACATAAAATATTTGGGAAGCTCTTAGAAAGCATTTATTACTTCATTTAGTCCTCTCAACAATCCTGTGAAATAGATGTTGTTCCCTACTACATCTAATAAAACTTAGCTTCCTGAGCAAAGCAGAACACCTAAGTTCTCACAGTTGGCAAACAGCCAGGTGAAGACTCTAATATACTTTATTTCAGAAGCCTCTGTTCCCCAGCCTCCCCCCTCCACCCCCACCCCCCAAACCAAAGGCCAAAGACCAGAAAGGACTGCCTTTGGAGAATTCAAAACCCTAAGCAATCAGTGACAGGTTTTATTATTCTTCAACTCAGTTGTCCTTATCCCAGCCATGTGGACACTCTGGCCCCAGCATTTCTTGATATCTGTGTTTGCAGGTCAGAGCTCAAAGGATTTCTCATAAACAGTTTCAAAATACAAATGCTCTGTTCAAAGCTAAGCAAAGCCAGATTGACTTTAAAGTCAGAAAGTTCTGTTGCCCTGTTTTGTGTGTAGGACACGCTTTGTGTGCTGGAGGTCAAGTTTTCCCAGTGATAAGGGGTTCTTGACAAGGAAGATCTCAAAGCAGGAAAGCAGAGATGGGCGCCCCAGAGGTCATCAGTGGAGAGACGGCCTTGAGAGGAGGGCTTTATCTAAGTGGACTTGCCACCAGGAGTCAGGCGGGAGCAAATACACACTGCGTCTGCCAAAGGTCACACACCTAGCGGGGCAGCTGACAAAACGAGGATGGCTTCTAACTATGGTACGTGCAATTTACCAATATCCGGGCAGTCAGTGAAGCTGACAAACTTCCTCTGGGAAGTGCAGCCGGTTTTCGTGTCTCAGAGTTCAGGATAGCGTCTCGTGTTGCTGCAGTTTCTTCTCTCTCTCCTCCCCCGCCCCTCCCTTCCTTCCCTTTTCTTCCTCCCTTACCCATCCATTTAGAGAACAAGAATCAGTCCACTGAACTCAAAGCCTATTCTGTCCCATACATTCATAATTTTTTATTTCATTAAAACCTCATATGGTATTCTCACACCAAGCCCTACCACATCCCACTCAAGGTGATGTGCACACATTTTTCTACCCCTGTTTGATATACTCATTCTTAGAAATGATAGTTCCTTTGAGTCCAGTTCAGGATGCTGCGAGGAGGATCCCTCCCTGAGCCCCAGGTAGTTAAACGCGTTAGAAGATTGGCAAGGGAACTTTCTAGAGACTTCTGGAAAGACTGTGTGGAATCACTACCCAATGAAGTGAAAATAAATGGTCACATCTAATACATGAGGCATTTTGTTTGTCCCCGCAGGAAAACTACAGTAACACTTTACAGTAGCTCATTCTTTTTTTTTTAAACATCGTGGAAAGAATGCACACTTCTGCAAAATGGACTAGAAGGGCAGCAAAATGATGACTCTGGCTCCAGGCATGTTCCAGGGTTCCTCCTACATTCTCTCTTGGGAGATAGAAGGCCAGTTTGGAGTCAGATGTGCAGGGGCTGCACCAAGCCCAGCTCCGCTTGGGCCCTCTCCTACCCCCAGGAAGTGGTGGGGCCAGCCTTCCCTGGAGCTGTCCTGTCCTCCTCCCGGAAAGGAAGGGGTCCCTCCTCATCCAGATGCTGTTCACTCCATCGTTCTGCCAGCAGCTCCCTGGAAGTAAAGGTGCAAGTTTGGAGCTGCAGCTTAGCCCAATTGCCTATGTGCTTGGAGACCACTTGCCCTGACTCCCGGAGTGAGTATGTGGGGAAACCTGGCAAGGCAGCCTTAACAGCTTCACCCACAGCCTCCCTGGCTCAGTGGCTGCGGTCTTCTGAGCCTGAGCTGAGAGCCTTCTCTCATCTCCTCCATGGTTCACGTCTGAACACTCCACTTTCTCTTTGTGGGTAGCTCCAGTCAGATTTGCTAAACTCCATTTCAGTGAAGGCTCAAGTCATTTTTCACCTTAACTGCTTCTTGGGCTTAAATTCACTCCCAATTGCTTAATTCTCAGCTTTTCTCGGACTGCATGGAATTACCCTGAAATTTCTTAACTCCTCAAAGGATCCACAGAACCATCAACTTAATTCCATCCACCCTAGCTTGCCTAGCCAGGCTACATCCACAATCAGAAGGGAAGGATCTACCTATAGAATCCAGTAAAGAGAGGCAGTCTCTCCTGATCACAGCAAGCTGTGAAATATACAATGCCATTGCTGAATGCAGTCTGTGAAGCTAGCATAATTGCCCAAAAAGGGCTCAGAATGGAGAGAAGAGAAACCTGGTTTCTAGTCTTGTTCCCACCACATGAAAAGCAATGGATTCTTCATTTTTCTTGCACTGAAGATCTGCTAAATGCTTTGGAACCTTAGCTATCTGTGCAGAACATTCAAGGGAACAGATAACAGAGACTGCCCTCAGGGTGACGACCCCTCCCAGTCTATCCCTACAGTGTGTTCTAGCACCAACACCCACAGGGCCCATTAACCCAACCCTTGGAGGGGAAACAAGCTAGCAAGTTTTATTTTACTGTTCAAGACGCTACTTGTCCTATGTAGCCTTGAGAGTGAAACCAGAATACCACGGGCAAGTTTAATCAACTGGTCTCATCCTCAGATTTTATGAAATGCTAAAATTATCCTCAGCTCGTCAGAGTGTTCCTGCTGTTCCATATGGTTTATATCCTAGCAATCTAGCAATTCATCAATCTGTTTACATACTGATGTTATACTTAGATTGATATTTAACTCTCCTCAGCATCAGTGCCTTGCAAAAGATTTATAAATGACTGCGAGGCGGTAATAGAATAGATACTGTGCTAAAAGGAAAACAGTAATCATTTAGTAAGGAATCATGGTCCTTTCTTTTTATTTACACATACACAACCACATATTTACACATACACACACAGAACTGGCTATATCACAGTACCCGACATTGACAAGTATGTCAAACGCTGAATGTTGACTTGTTAAAACAGCAACTAAAGTTCTGGATATAAACAGGCTCCCATAGAAAATGCGCATGAAGTCAATGTACAGCTATCGATACACATATAAGAAGTGTGCACTTATCACTCTCTTTTTCCTGCTTGTTTTTTGCTTCATGGTATATGTCACAGTGGGATTTCAAGTCTGTCAGAAGATATCACAGTGTCTGAAATAAACAGCCTTTTTTTCCTACTCCTATAGTATCATAGACTCTGGAAGATCTCTGAAAGGCTGTTTACCCTGGCTTCCAGCCCAATGCAGGAATCACCTTCTTTACAACTTTGACAGAGAGTTGTGCAGGCCTCTACTTGAATACTCCTAGTGATGGGGAACTCGTTTCCGTACAGATCAAAAGGTTAGGAAGATCTTCCTTATATCAAGCCAGAGTAGGTTCCTAGTCGTTTCCATGGCCGAGCTAAGGCCAATCTTGTCTTTCTTCCTCTTCAAACTAGCTCCTTCTTTTATGTCTCCCATTCTAACTAATAGAACCACTGACCAGCCACTTAGAAACCAGGCCCCACACATCTCTCCATTTCCCCAACAAACCCAAATGAGTTTGTCTTGATAAAATAGCCTCTTGAGTCTGATACCTTCTGTCTGTCCCCCAAATTGTATCACTTCCTTCTTGAATTATTGCAATAACTAGTAATGAATCACTATCTCTAATCTCACCCTGTATGGCTCACCACCCAAATGAAAGTCAGACTTCACTCTATAAGCCCTATACTAAAACCCTGTGACATCTGAGGCTGCAGCTTCACGCCCTTCCCGCCGCTCCCCCCAACCGTGTGTATCATGCTCAGCCCGTCACTCTTCCCATTGCAAGTCTCAGCCCTAAGGAACCACTTCTGGGGAGTTCCCTGAACACACCATCATAATTCACACTACCTCGTTTTCAAGAATGTCATGACTTTGCCTGAAATCCTGTGCCCCCTTGATCTACCTAAGGAAGTTACACCAGTGCTTCCTGACCTCATGAACAAATCACATTTTTTTGTCACGATTGGGAAAAAAGTGGAATTCATATAGAAATAGAAAATTTTATTTTGTTTGGTGTAACAGTTTCCCTAACAAGCCCAGGTGTGAGATCACCCCCCCCCCCCCCCCCCCCCCCCTCCACCCCCCCCCCCTTCTCCCCCCCTC
>SJYC01113038.1:0-60457 GCA_006408675.1 Madoqua kirkii
CGCTCCCACTGCCCCGCCTCCCTGCGTCTCTTCTGCCTCCCCCCCCCCCCCCACCCCCTTCCTGTGTTAGAGCTGTTTCTTTCTCAAACTGGAGGATGTTAGGATTATCTCTACCAACTTCTGAGTCTATCATTATGAAATAGACAAGTCCCCTAATTTAGGCAAAGAAAGTTTATTCAACCTGACTGACCCTAAGAAGTTTGTTAATAAACCGCCTACTCTCAGGCCCTACATTCTTCCTTATCTATTAAAGAGGTTTACCCATGATTTGACAAATAATTCATCCAGTACACACAGATGACCTATCCTGGGAATTGCCAGCTCCATGGACATATTCTTTTACCTCCTATTTAACCTTAGGCACACTAAACCCATAGTTCCACCATATACTTACACTTGTCCCTAGGGGCTCAGGAAAATAGAGTTAATTTTAATTTCTATTTGACACATGTCCTCAGCAGCAACAATAACAGCCTCCAGCTCCAACTAACCCATGTTTAGCTTACAGGTCTGAGCCTGACTGACTGATAAAGGGAATATAATCTCACCTCTCCCCAAGGGGCCGCCATGTCTTTTAGTCCCAGAGTGTTCATCTGGAACTCAACTCAAAAACATTTCTTACAGCCAAATGGTATCTACAAAATACCTCACAAGTGTTTGTAGCTTTATTTATAATCACCAAGAGGTAGAAACATTTCAATGTCCTTCAACTGGTAAATGGATACAGAAATTGAAGTACACAATGTCCTGGACTGCTCACTATGAAGCCTTAAAAAGGAACGAGCTACTGATACATGTAACAGCATGATGACCAAATGCACCATGCTCAGTGAAATAAGCCATATCCCCCAAACTGCATAATTAATGACTGTATTTACATGACACCTTGGAAAAGGTCCAGGTGGCACTAGTGGTAACAAACCTACCTGTCACTGCAGGAGACATAAGAGACACAGCTTCGATCCCTGGGTCAGGAAGATTCTCTGGAGGAGGGCATGGCAACCCATTCCAGTATTCTTGCCTGGAGAATCCCATGGACTGAGGAGCCTGGTGGGCTACAGACCACAGAGGTGCAAAGAGTTGGACATGACTGAAGCGACTTAGTATACGTGCACTGGAAAAGGCAAAACTATAGGGACAGAAAACCAATCACTAGTTGCCAGGGCTGGAAAGCCGGAAGAAACTGACAATCAAAGGGTGAATAAGGCATTTTGGGAGGTGATAGAACTGTTGGATACTGATAGATCATGGTGGTCATTCAAGAAATGTGTCTGCCAAAACTCACAGATCGTTATACTAAAAAGAGTAAATTTTAGTATATGTAAATTACACTCAATAAACTTGACCAAAGATCATTTTAAATGAGTTCTTTTTTGTAAAAAGAAGAAAGCGACTAGGTGAGATTACTCTCCTCTTAATCCCAGTGTTCAGGTAGATATGTTCCACTGAGAATGATTAAATTGATATCTAAATGAAATCAGGATTGGACGGCATTGACCCAGCGAGGCAAACTGATTGCTGTTCTGAGAGACCACAGAGGGTGCACGTGGGAACAGCATTTCAAACTTGTTGATCCTAGGATTGTTGATACTGTAGCTTGGGATGGCAAAGGGGTGGCCAGGATAAGAGTCAAGCTTGGTATGTGTGGGTGCACATCCTTCAGTGGTCCTCCTGTAGGACAAAGGGCAGGTGCCTGGACAACCTATGGGCAAAAATATGAGGCAATATACATGCAACTTCCAAGAGCTTCCAACCCAGCGTCTTGCTGAATCTTCTAAGAAGTTTCTGAGACAAGGGTCATCATTCCAGTTGAACAGATGAATAAGCTAGGGCTGGGGGATATGACTGAGCCAGGTCCCAGCAGGACAGTGAATGGTAGAGCTGGGCCATAGAGCTTCTGACTTTGTGCTTATTTGTTTGTTGCCTGGTGGATTGGCAGTGGTGATGATGGAGGTTTAAATGCTACTCAAGCTCTTACATCTTTGAGGTGAGTCATCATCAAAATAAAAAGCAAAACTGGTGGGGACAGATCAAATCTTTTCTCTACTGTAAAGATAAAGATGAGGGTGAATTTCCAAAAAAGAGACATAAAGCAAATGTCAGGATTTTATCTAAAATACTGACCTACGGCTCCATGAAACCAAGCATCTAATTTACATATGTAGGCATTATGGTATTATGGCATTTTAGTATTCAAGATGGCATTCTGGTATTTTGATTACATGTTTGAAAACACTTGGATATTTGCAGTTTTGAGGTGAACTGTCTGTCCTTGCCTTTGTCAGCCAGGTGTCCAGGAGTCTTTACAAATCTCCCAAGGATGTTTTAGAGATTTATTTCTACAAACTTTCCAAGGGTGACCCAGTGGAGGTGCAGGGCAACTGAGTACCTACAGAGGAATTTGGGTCTCAGGAGTTCTGTTTTTATATCTGGAAACACTAGACTCACCCACAGGAAAGAACAGGAAATACATCACAGCTTCCATATACCCTCCTGGTAACATAGATCCGGCTGCTATCTATACTGCACAAGTTATATAGACCATGTCATGGTTTGGGTTGGCTTATGAACAGATTTGGAAATTTTCAAACCAGAAGGGTCAAAATGCTAGGAAATCTGTAGCAGGGAAAATTCTTGCAGTGGCAGCTGATAAGCTAAATCTCCTGACTAGATTCTCTCCTCTCTTTCTGGCATGTTGCCTAACTGAGCAAGCAAATCCCGTGAGGTTCTGCAACAGTCATACCAAACATACGGCACACTCATACCATGCTCTTGACTGAAGCCCTCCCAGGGTTCCACCTGGTGCCCATGTGGGAAATGGAGGCCCAGAAACATTGACTGTGAGGTTAATGATGTGGTGAGAACCCAGGAGTGGGATGGGGCTAGGACAGTGTATTCTCTGTTTCAAGTCACACTGGATCCCCACCTCAGGTTCAGGGGGCTTAATTCCACCCTGGTGTTTCCCTACATTCTGAGGGTGATGTTTTTTCCCATTTCCCTTGTTTCACGCTCAACTATTCCCTTTATTCTCTGCCAACAAGCCCATGCTTTCAGAGGGAAACGGAGAAAAGGCTCTCGTCTCTTCTTTTTTGTTTTTTTCCCTTGTTATCAGGGTGAGCTGGGGGACAGGACCCTGGAGAGGCGGCAGAACAGAGGGGAAACTCGAGCCCGAAAACCCAAGAACCTTAAAGGATGCTGACCTATTAATCATTGTTAATAATCACACAGCACCAACCCTTAACCATTCCTACACATCCCACTTGGAGCAAACTCATGTTCTGAAAAATGAGGATTTTCACAGAAGAGAAATTATGAATCGATATTCCATTAGCAGAGATGCAACTCTGGAAGTATTCATAAACACCTATACTAAATTCAAGCTTTTTCTAATGTATTTTCAACAAGCACTGGATTTCTTTTTAAAAAGGTGACTTTCAGTGTAGCTTTTTGTCACCATATTTCTTGGGTAAAGTGAGATATACTTGCAATATGGTCAAAGTTTCCAGGGAAGAATATTCTCCATTTCTTCCACCATGTGCCATAATACTTGGGCAAGATGAATGTAGAAGCGCAAACATTTGAGTTAGGCTGAGCTGAACAGAGACCTCTCTGTCCCAGGGCACAGGGTACCATCTTGATTATTATTCCTGGCAGGGCTTGCAGGGTGATAATAAATGCTTCTCTAGGACAGAATCAGTCTGTCTCTCTCATAGCAAAGCAGAAGGCAGCCTTCCCACTTGTTTGCAAAAGAGGGAGGGAGAAAGAAAGTGGTGAGAACGACAAGCTTCCTGATCATTTTAATTTCCATAGCTCTAGGCTTTATGGGTGGAGAAGGAAATGGCCACCCACTCCAGTACTTTTGCCTGGAGAATCCCATGGACAGAGGAGCCTGGCGGGCTACAGTCCATGGGGTGGCAAAGAGTCAGACACGACTGAGCAACTAACACACCCAGGCTTTATGGGACCATCAGAAATGAAAAGCAAGTGCACTAACTATAAGTGAAGTAAAGCAAACCAATCGTCTCTCAACCTTATGTTTTTAATCCCATCTCTCAAGCCGTGGCCAGTTTAACCTTTAAGGATGTTTGGGCCCAGATTGTAGGTTACAAGGGCAGAAGGCTAAGAATCTCTTGACTTGGACCCAATCCTATTTACAGTGCTAAATTCTGCAGAAATGATCAGCCAAGTGCTGTGCCTAGCATCACCAAAACCGTTTCAAGTATAACAGCTAGGCATTTGATTAACAGACATTTACTGAACACCTATTGGTGGGGCCATCACAAGGCACCCACTAGGAATATCTGCTGGATCCTAACCTCATCAGGTTTGCAGCGAAACTGGGAGACAAGCACATACACAAATGACCTCAAGTCTATGTAATAAGGGCTAAAGCAGAGATGCAAAATAATCACCCCATGGAGGAAGGGGTGATCAGAGCAGCCCAGGGTGGAAGAGGCTCTAGCCAAGGAAGGAAGGGTATTCCTGTAGAAAAGAGCTTCAACATAGCCTTGCAAGATAAGCAGAAGGTACTAGAATCAGGAGTCTTGTATTCAGGCTATGCTTGCTCCTGCAGGATTCTCAACCCAAAAGGCATGGAATTTTCCATCAGGAAGGCTGCCAATTTAATTTTTCCATGAAAGTATATACACATGCATATATATATATATATATGTATGTATGTATATTTGCCCTCCTCAGTCCTGTCAGATTGATAGCAATTATTTTTTGGTTCTATCTTCAAATTTCAAAGGAATTAAGAGCAAAGGTACCTCCTGTCTGTGATTTCAAGCACTCTGGGGAAAGATTTGGGGTAGTGAGTGAATAACAATGAACAATATTTTCCCATCTGATTGGCAGATCCTATGGTGTTTGCTCTTGGAATTAATTTAGCTTTCTGGTCAGGTTATCTTGCACACTTTCCAGGGTGCCCTGATAGAAATAGACTAAGCAGTAAGGAGGAAATCAAAACAAGTGTGCATTTGTCTGGAGCGTGGTGACAACAGTGTAAAGTGGAGGAAAACAAATAAATATGAGAAAATAACAGTTAACAGAGAGCCTGAAGGCATAGCCAGTCATGACAATATCTTCACCACATCAACTGGTTGACCATCAAAGGCTAAGCTAGAAATTCAAGTCAAGATCAAGGAGAAGCTGTAGGCTGCAGGGAAATGATGGAGGTATTTTGGTCTCCTAATTTATTTATTTTTTTAAATCAGGTCAAGTTTACCAAATTTCTTTCCGGAAGAAATAAAAAAGAAAATCTCCTTATTCTCAGTCAATAATGAGAAATGTGTCCAGTTCTAAAGTTGCCCAAAGCAAGTATTTGTTGAAGACAAGCTAGGGCTCATGAGTGAATATTTACCAACCTAAATACCTTAGTTCCCTCTTTTTCCAGCAGGGGTATGGAAAAAAACGCTTACAGCCTGACAGTATTTACCTTCATTTTATTTGTAAATCTGAATGAACAATTTGTCTTTCTTGCTGCAGATTCTGCTTAAGGGAGAGGGGAGGCACCATGTCCCGGTTTATGTAGAATTCTAAGTTTAACACTGGGAAAGCCCTCAGCACTAGACAGACTAGAATGGTTGCTCACCCTAAGTGAGAATAAATCTCAAATGCAATTAGCCATATTCCAACTGAGGGAATTCTCAGATGGGAGGGACTCTTTGTCTGTAGGTCAAAACACTTACCTGTCCAACCTTGGTTGGCCTGTTATGTCTTCTTCCTTTGTACACGATATGCCTGCCTGTGATGGGAAGGTAAAGAAAATAAACAAGCCCTTCTTTTCATACGTAAGTTCTCAGGCTCAGTGGCTCCTTCTCACTACCTACTGGTAGGCACAGCCAATCAAGTTCTTGGTGAAAGTCAGAGTGTATGTAGGCCATGAGTTTAAAGAATTCTTATTGCAATTAGAACAATGGCTAAACAAACTTTTCTAACTAATTTCTATACCCATAAGTTAACCTGTTTCATCATTAGGTTAAACTCAGGTCCAGAGTAACTGCTTTCTTTTTCTTCAAATCACCACAAAAGCCCAGAGCGCAATGACAACATGAATTTGGGAAAGAAATAAAACAGTTATTATTTAAATTGAAAAGCATCCCCAGAGAATATTGATCCAGGACACAACCAAGTGCTCTGGATGGAAATTAAGTCATCTTTAAGGATAAAAGCATCTCAACACCCCCATCCTCACCACACCCACCTTTTCCCTCACTGCTAGAAGCAGGAGAAATTGATTCCAGTAAATCACCATTTCCTCCACTGCGGACCCAGTTAGGTCAGTGACACCTCTCCGAAGTGTCTGTAGTCCCTGCCATCCCAGATAAACTTCCTTCAGGGTTGCCCAGCAGCCTGCCTTTCTGGTCTCTAGAAATGGTAATGGATTCATTTAGAATCAGGGGCTACCGAGCCACGAGCTCAGGTGCTGCAGAAATGGCAGGTGGTTGGAGCTGACTTGACAGCAATTAAATGTACAAATCTTTGATTAGGCTCCCGGGAATGGAGTCATTAGCAACCTAGAACGGACCAGCTTGGTTTCCACCGCCTCATTAGCTGCTCCACCGATGTTACTTTAAAAAGCCGAGAGGAGGGGAAAAAAAAAAAACAACACCCTCCAGCACAGAATTAGGAAAGTTGAGTGACAAAGCCAGGAGGGAGGGGAAGCAACCGGTGTACGCATTTTACCTGAACAAACAGGTCCCCTGGTTTTTTGCCGCGTGGTCGTTGACATGCGCATGCGTGTTTGCTGGGCTGTGAAATAGCCCCATACCTGCCTGATTAACTGGCCGAAAGAGCTTTTTTTTTTTTTTTTCTAATCTGCTTTCTTGAAATCCTCAAAAAAATAAAAAGAAAGAAAGAAAGAAAGGATTCATTGATTCATTCTTTCTACCAAATCCTTAGTGTGGCAAGAGACTTCCTCCAGGTTGCAGAGGACAGATGGACCAGATCGTTATGAGATTCCCTACACTTGTTCCCAGTGGCAAGTCTGGAGTCTGCACCCACCCCACAGGGACCACAGAATCTCAGTGTCCATCTTCAGCTCCTGTTGCATGTTTCTGGCTGCCCCCATGATCCAAGCTGATATCTACCTTGTGAATTTCCCCCACGTTATGAGCGATCTTGTTGTTGTTGTTTAGTCCCTAACTCATATCCAACTCTTTTTGCAAACCAAAGGACTATAGCCCACCAGGCTCCTCTGTCCGTGGGATTTCCCAGGCAAGAACACTGGAGTGGGTTGCTATTTCCTTCTCCAGGGGATCTTCCCCACCAGGGATTGAATCCACACCTCCTGCATTGGCAGGTGGATTCTTTACCACTGAGCCACCAGGGAAGCCCAAAGTTGGTTAATAGCAACCGTGCAAATTAAATAATCTTCCCAGCCGGGAGCTTTAAAACAAAAGGGCAATGTATTTCACAACCACAATGTAAAATCCTGTGTGACCGTGTATTTTATATGAGCCTAATGCATTGTGTAGTTTAGTTTCTTTCTTTCTCAAACTGCCAGCCACTGGATTAATATTATAAAGCATGCTCCCAAGTATTTATTGATCACCTATTTTAAGCTATTTTAATTGCTGTGAGGCAGTCTATGACTTTAGAATCTGTAAGAAAGAACCATCGTATACACTTTCTCTCATGTAGGCACTTATTTATTCAACAACACCTGCCCTGTGCCTATTTAAGCGTTGTCCTTGTCAATAATAATACAAAGCACAATAAAGTGCATTAAGTTGCTTACTCTCTCCTGATCAGCATTTAACTGGGCTAATTCATTTAATCCTTGCAGCTCTGTGAGGTAGGTACTATTGTTATCTTTATTTTAGAAATAAGAAAACCAAAGCACAGAGAGGTTAAGTGACTTGCCCAGAGTCACATTGCTGTTAAATACCAGTGGGGATTTAGACCCAGGCGCTGTGGCCACTCTTCTGCATTGCTTACAGTTTAGTAGGGAAGATAAACATCAAAACCAGCCATTTCAATACAATGTGATAAGTACATCTGCTTAAAGTATTAGATTGGCCAAAAAGTAAGCTCTGATTTTTTCCATAAGATGTTACTAATGTTTAAAAAGGACGTGGTGGAGACAGAAGGGAATGATGAAGTGCCTGTAGAAAAGAATTTCATGGTGTAACTAATACTTGATCTAGGTTTTGAACTAAAAAGAAGAAAGCCACAGGTTTCAAGAAGTTATAACCTACTAAGATATTTCACTAAATACTTTCGACACCATTCTGACATAATTTTTGAAACAAGGATTTTACTTTTGTTGGGAACCTTGAGAAGGAAGGGATCACAGCCAAATGTGAATATGTTGGCAAGAATGATCTTTTTAAGAAGGTGGTGTCTAAGCAAAGCCTTTAAGAAGTAGTCAGAGTTTAGAATCAAGCCTTGTTAGAAGCAGAGAAGCCAGGAGAAGAGGAAGACAAGAATGGGATTGGAGGAGGAAGAAGAGAGAGAACACAGAATCATACATCCAAGGAGATGAGATGAGGAAATACAGTTGGAAGAATGATTTGAATCTAAGCATGGCAGGCATTGTATGAGAGAGTTTATTTAATTCTAGAAATCTATTGAAGACTTTAGGAGGAGAAGAGTGAAATGAAAATGTTTCAGAAATACTGAGGAAGCAAAAGAAAAATTCAATTGAATTAATATGATAAAAAAGTATATTTTCAAGCTAAATAACTTATCAAGCTAAGGAGCTGTTTTTTGAACTCAGAATAACAACTGACTACAAAGAATTCTTGAGAAGATTAAATATGGTAATGAGAGAAATTGCTTTTGAGCCATAATGTACTGTACACATACCATTTTATTTTTCACAATATATTTGTATGAGTTCTAATTCATTTATGTTCAAAATGAGGATGACACTTGAGCTACGTGCATGTTTCTGTGGCTCATAAATGGACAAACCATCTTGAGGAGCTTCTGTCTCATAGCGGGGAAATAGGAGAAGCCTTTCCAGAACATTCTCGAAGTGAATCAGAAGGCAAGTTCTTGGAGCATCTTGGCCTCCCAAAAAATAGCAGTGTCACCGCCAGGGTGGAGCTCTTCTTCCATCAGTTATACTGAAGGGGTGTCCCAAACCAGGGAGAGAAAACAATTACTGCTTGCATTGCGCCACCACCAATAGCCAGAAAAAATGAATTTTGCAATTCAGTGAAGGTTCAGTAAAGATCCAATTCAATGAGGTTGTAGCACCACAACCTCATTTGCTATGTTCTTAAATTTTCATCCAATCAATTGACTCCTATTAGACCACAGCCCAACCTATTTCTTAAAAAAAAAAAAAAAATCTCTTGAGGACTTCCCTGGAGGTCCAGTGGTTAAGAAACTGAGGTCCCAGTACCATGGGATACGGCCAAAACAATATCTTTCTCTTGCCTACTCTTAATTTGGGGACAGGTAGGTTGATGGTAAGTGAGGTCATATTCTCCACCACAAGTTACAGTGCTTGCTTCTTAAGGGACTTCCTGGCCTTTCTTCTGTTATTTCCATGGAGACCTGGGTGACCACCCCTCAGCAGGTCTGGGTAAATGTCCCCTCCTCCCTTTGATAAAATACCATGCTGCCCCTTCCCCACCCAGGTCCCTGGGGGAATGCCTGATGGCTATGGTGGGGGCTAGGTGGTCGTCTAAAAATTCTGGTGTTCCCAAAACTTTAAGCTTATGCATAACCCCAAGCAAGGACAAGGTGACATCTGAAGTTAAATACATTGTTTTTCATAATTATGAATTGGAACAGAAATGGAAAGGGGATCTCATCTGTTAAATAATAATGATTACAAGACAGGCATAATTTCTTCTACGGTAATTTCTTTCCCTTGAGCTTCCTTGGGGTAAACAAGGAGACAGAAAGAGTATTGTTAGCTTCCTGAGCCTGTTTTCAGGCTTGTTCCTTGAAACTATCATTGCACCAGCATCTGCAGTTGCCTTGCGTTTCTGAACATTGACTGGGTCTGCATGGCAATGCTCCAGCTCTGAGTGATACTGCAACCTACCTTCTTCTCCCTGTTTCTCTCCTTTGCTTACAGCATGGGGCCTTTGCTTCTACATCTTTTCATTTCACCTGGGAAGCCCATAGACTCTCACCATATCCGTCCACTCCTTTCTCAATGACATACGACTGGTCTGCTTCTCTCTCTGCAGCTCTGTAGTTCTGGAACAGCCCATCTATACCATCCAGTGCTACACTGAGGGCCCCAGCAGGAACATCTAGATCCTCCCTCCTCTAGATACCCCAGTTCTCCAAAATCTGTTATGCCCTGTGGCCACTGGATAAACCAATTCCCAAGGCTCATGTCCTTGTGCACTTTTAGTAGCCCTATAAGGGGAGGAGCTAACAGACAACACAAGACTCTGAGATCATCAGAAAACCACCCCTCCAAACAACAAGAGAGGTAGATTTTAGCAGCCTTTACCAAAGCCTGAATGCAGTTTTTGAGCTGGAATCAAATCACGTGGAAAACTCCAGGACTCTTGCAAGATGTGATGAAACCAACTTATGTGTCATTTAATTTCCCATTCAATATGCTGTTCTGTTTTTTGAGTCATATAACTTTGTGAAGTAATTATGGCTAACACACAGACTCAGGCAGGAGGCAGGAGGCAGTGAGCTTGGTAAAAAGGACTTTGCGTGGGTGGAGAAGTCAGGGGTATAGGATTCAAGTTGGAGGAGTCTCTAGGAAGAGGTCTTAGATCAGGAGCTAGTGACTGAAACTGTATTAATAGCTTTTGAAAATAACTATTTGTGTGTGAAGTGATAAATAGAAGTGGCTATTTTCTGGCCCACATTTCATATTATCTCATCATGAAACAAAATCATAGGTATCACAAGTCACCCCATTGCCTCTTTGACAGGTGACCACCTTGTGCAATGTCAACACGCTATAGAGTAAAATAATAATTACACTGAGTGCTCACTGATGCCTGGTGTGTTTGATAGAAAAGCTTTTAATATTCACTCATTTAAACCTCTCAACAATTCCCTGATATGGTTACTATTATCCTCCTTTATGGGCTTCCTAGATGGCTCTAGTGGTAAAGAACCTGCCTGCCAATGCAGGAGGCATAAGAGACACAGGTTCGTCTACTGGGTTGGAAAGATCCCCTGGAGGAGGAAATGGCAAGCCACTCCAGTATTCTTGCCTGGAAAATCCCATGGAGAGGGGAGTCTGGCGGGCTACAAGCCATAGCGCTGCCCAGAGTCAGACACAACTGTAGCGACTTAGCACACATTCTGCTTTTACAAAGGAGCAAACAGACTGAGAGGTTTGAGTTTCTAGCTTAAGGTCACAGTCATAAGCAGCAGCACCAGGTGCAGACCCTGGTGGCTCGATGCCAACACCAGGGCTTTCCTCTCTGTTATCTGACTGCGGATGATGCTTTCTAGATTCTGAGTACTGGCGGGCTACAAGCCATAGTGCTGCCCAGAGTCAGACACAACTGTAGCGACTTAGCACACATTCTGCTTTTACAAAGGAGCAAACAGACTGAGAGGTTTGAGTTTCTAGCTTAAGGTCACAGTCATAAGCAGCAGCACCAGGTGCAGACCCTGGTGGCTCGATGCCAACACCAGGGCTTTCCTCTCTGTTATCTGACTGCGGATGATGCTTTCTAGATTCTGAGTACTGTTCTAAGCATTTTGTCTGTACTAATTCTTAAACCTTGCAACAAATCCTATGAAATAAGAACTATTTTTGTTCCCAAAATATATAAATGATGAAACTGAGGCCCAGACATATATGTCTTGTCCGAGGTCACATGGCTGGAGAGGGTCAGGGCTTAGATGGAAAGGCAGGCCCCCTGGTCCTGAGACCATACTCCTGAGCTCTCAGCAAAGGTCCCATCTTTCCTTCCTGCTACGGTGGAGTACAGAGGTGGGGAGGAAGTGGGGTGAGGTAGGGGTGGTGACAGAAAAAACTCCAAGTCTGAGAATATGAGTTTTGTGGGTTTGATGAGAAACTGGTCTTGCACCCTTTCTTGAAAAGGGCTCAAAACAAAACTGTAGAAGTAGGTTAAGTAGAGTCTGGGCTGCTTTTCCTCCTCAGCAATTATATAAGGCCCTGCCTCACACAGGAACCTCAGAGGGGAGACTGAGACTCTTTCATTCTTTCAGACAGACAGATTTCAGGCTTTAAATATCATGATGTCTAAGAAAATTTGCATTTAGATGATTTAAAAGAACAAAACCCCAATAGGTGAATATCAGCAGGTTAACGCAAAGGGGAGGGTTTGTGTTGTTTTCTTGGGGTTTGGGGTAAGTGGGGAAAGTGAAGGAAAGGCTTTTTCTGGTGTCAGTGAAATTACAGCGCATGAATGCCAACCTTCTTTTAGTCCAGCAAAGTCCATAGGGATGAGTCAAGGGGAACATGAGAAGGTCTCCTTCAGTACTGCTCCCCCTCAGGGGCTGACTCTGGTGGACAGTGGGGGATCCTGAATCATTCCATTCCAGTAGGAAATGAAGTAGGAGCTTCTGCAAAATCTACAGATATAGGATGCTGTGCAGAGGATGGTGGCACCAGAGAGAGGAAGGGAAACAGGCTAAATGTGCTGGGTATCATACAGCTTTCCTGTCTATCATCTCATCCAACCCTCACTACACAATAGGAGGAAGACAGCCTGACACATGGTAAACAAGGCTCAGTGTAAGCCAGCCCACACACCCACCATAACACAGCTAGCTATCAGTAGAGCCAGAGACAGGAATCAGACCCAAGTCTACTGGCCCCAAAGAACCATGTTATCCAAGATCTGGAAGCTAAGAGAACAAGGGGTCTCCTTCTGTCTCTGTGATGACCAGCTCAACACCAGAGAACATAGTAACTGTGCGTGTCCTGTGTGACCACCTGCCTTGTGAGCTTGGCAAGCTACAGAGCAGCCCTTGGCCTGGCTCCATGATTCTCCTGTGTCCAGGAAGACAAGAGGGCAGGGGCCAGCATCATTCCTCTTGTTGCCATACTTCCTCTATAATTCTGTTTTCAAACAGAATTTGACTTTGACTACCCCAGCAGACCTGTCCCCCAGGAGACCATGTTCTGGCCTGTTCTGGTGGACAGCTGGCCTGGCCTTACCAACTGTCTGCAGGAGGACTGATGTTTCACATCCTTCCTGCCTGCTCTCTCCTCCTTCAAGCTCCCAGTGCCATGGGGCTCAGGCATGTTGCCTGCTGTGCATGCTAGTCTGTTTTCTACTTCACTTCTTAAAGCACGGTTTTCTCTCTGGGTAAAAAAACACAGAAGGCTGCTTCCTATCAGTACTTGTAGGGCACTTGTCTTGGGTGACTTCCAAGAAGTAGGCAGTGGAGGGTGATTGATGATGATGGTGGTGATGGTGATAATGAAGGGGAGAACAAACCAAGCAGCCCAACACAGATCTTGGGAAATACACCAAAGAACAATTTATTTGGGGGACTATTAATGAATGAACACTCCACTGCCTTTTTTCCTGGGACACAGATCATTTGAATCAAAAAGAAGTGATCAAGAAAGGAGGACAGAGATACTTCCCCATGTTGGAGCTCTGGGTATCCCATGTGAGAGCTGAGGGGAGTATGGTAGGAAAAGTGAAAGGACGGAGGTGAAAGGGCAAGACACTGGGATGCAGGTTAGGAAGCAGAAATACACCCAAACTTTATTCTTCTCTCTGTGGGAAGTGGCAGCATTCACAGAAGTTTGGGAGTCTCCTACACCAAAGAACAATTTATTTGGGGGACTATTAATGGAATGAACACTCCACTGCCATTTTTCCTGGGACACAGATCATTTGAATCAAAAAGAAGTGATCAAGAAAGGACAGAGATACTTCCCCATGTTGGAGCTCTGGGTATCCCATGTGAGAGCTGAAGGGAGTATGGTAGGAGAAGTGAAAGGACGGAGGTGAAAGGGCAAGACACTGGGATGCAGATTAGGAAGCAGAAATACCACTCAAACTTTATTCTTCTCTCTGTGGGAAGTGGCAGCATTCACAGAAGTTTGGGAGTCTCCTGTCTCACCAGAAAATAGTGGGGGACCACACCTGAGTTGGTGCTGCTGGGGTGACTCATGGTGGGCCACTAGGTGACTTCAAGGGGGAAGCTGACCATGCCAGAAATGTCAACCAAGTAACTTGAGGTTGGAGCTTTAAGCCACATGATATCAACACAAATTCCTGACTTCCAAGGAGAGGAGGGAGGCTGAAGATATTCAGACAACTGGATGATAATGCAGTCAATTGTGGCTACATAATGAAATCCCAATAAAAACTATGGACTCTGAGGCCCAAATGGTTGGTGAATGTATCAGTGTACCAGGATACAACCTGATTCTATATGGAGAAGACATGGAGAAGACACAGGAGCTCTGCATTTGGGGTCCTCCCAGGTCTTACCCTATGGGTGTCTTATGGCTGGCCCAGATTTGGATCCTCCATAAATGCATAAGGAGAGAGCTTTCCTGAGGTCTGTGAGTTGTTCTACTGAATTATCAAATCTGAGAGGGTTATGAGAACCCCAAAATTGGTAGCCAGTTTTTCAGAAGTGGCCTAGAGACCCTGGAACATGGAGCTGGTATTGGAAGGAAAGGAGTCTTAGGAGGACAGTGTCCTTTCCCTATGGAGTCTGTGATAACCCTGGATGGTTGATGTCAGAACTGCACTGACACATATTTTTGAATGACTGGATGAATCTTCTACAGTCCAACGAGGGGGGTAAGAGCAAGCAAATTCCCATCTTCCCAGAGGAAGCCAAGTGACTTTCATATCCACTGTCTCTCTGGGTAAAGTGATAACTCAAGTTCTGGCTCTTGAGCCCATTCTCCTACAAAGCCTAAGAGTGTGTTTACAGGGTGCTTCCAAGTTGACATTTTTGGAGTCAAATCAGCTATTTTGGCTGCTATAACTTGCTAATGCTGAGCAGTGCACTGATTATTGAATAATCAAATTCATTTAGTATCTTTAAAATGGAGATAATTTCACATAGTTCAGACACAGTCCAATTATTTCGTTGTTAAGAGTGAATTGACTTGGACCCTTGCAATTCGATCAGTTGCTTGGCAATAAAGCTGCCAACAATTTTTGCTTCCCCATTTTTCTTTCTGATTTTAATTGTGACATTGGAATAAAAGGAGAGTCCACACATCTGTTGCCTTGGATTCTGAGGCTGAATTGAAAAGTCAATCCTTAGCCTGTTTTTCGATTCCCAAACTAAAGAATCCAACTATTATTTTACATCTCTTCTGTTCTTTGTTTTTACCTTGCATATTCTAATCTTCTCTAACATCTTCTGCTTTTCCTTTCTTCTTCTTTCATTAAAAAATGTAGAAACAGACTAGGTAAACTAAAGATTTAGCCAATGCTGAGAACACTACAAGAAATTGTATTGAAGCCTATGCATCATATTCTAAATCAACATTATTGGACATATTCAGCAGTGCTTATGTTTCACCATGACCCCTGGATCTTTATATTTCATGCCTGCTTAGGTTTCCAAGTCTCCCTCTTCCTTTCTCCACCATTTTTGCATTTGTATATAATTTGCTTCATATTATAGATTATCTATAATATTACAGACTGCCAGGAGAAATATCAATAACCTCAGATAGGCAGATGACACCACCCTTATGGCAAAAAGTGGAGAAGAACTAAAGAGTCTTTTGATGAAAGTGAAAGAGGAGAGTGAAAAAGTTGGCTTAAAACTCAACATTCAGAAAACAAAGATCATGGCATCCGGTCCCATCACTTCATGGCAAATAGATAGGGAAACAGTGGAAACAGTGACAGATTTTATTTTAGGGGGCTCCAAAATCACTGCAGATGGTGACTGCAGCCAGAAATTAAAAGATGCTTGTTCCTTGGAAGGAATTCTATGACCAACCTAGAGAGCATATTAAAAAGCAGAGACATTCCTTTGCCAACAAAGGTCCAACTAGTCAAAGCTATGGTTTTTCCAGTAGTCATGTATGGATGTGAGAGTTGAACTATAAAGAAAGCCGAGTGCCAAAGAACTGATGCTTCTGAACTGTAGGGAGAAGACTCTTGAGAGTCCCTTGGACTGCAAGGAGATCCAACCAGTCCATCCTAAAGGAAATCAGTCCTGAATTTTCATTGGAAAGGCTGATGCTGAAGTTGTAACTCTAATACTTTGGCCACCTGTTATGAAGAACTGACTTATTGTAAAAGACCCTGCTACTGGGAAAGATTGAAGGCAGGAGGAGAAGGAGATGACAGAGGATGAGATGGTTGGATGGCATTACTGACTTGATGAACATGAGTCTGAGCAAGCTCTGGGAATTGGTGATGGACAGGAAAGCCTGGCATGCTACAGTCTATGGGGTCACAAAGAGTCGGACACAACTGAGTGACTGAACTGAACTGATAATTTGCTTTGCCCACACATTTAGTACTTGGCATTGGTTCCAGCACTGGGCTGGGCACTGGGGATGCTAAGATGAATAAAACACAGTTTGATGGGGGAGACACAAAATTAAGAGATAGTTACAGGAGACTTCCTTGGTGGTTCAGCGGTTAAGACTTTGCCTTTCAACGCAGTGGGTGCAGGTTTAATCCCTGGTCGGAGGAGCTAAGATCCCACATTCCTGAAGGCCTAAAAACCAAAACTTAAAAGCAATGTTGTAAAAAAAAAAAATCAATAAAGATTTTTAAAACGGTCCACATTAAAAAAAATCTTTTTACAAAAGTAATGTTTCTCAAAACAGGCATTTGCTGGGCCAATTAGATCCTCACTCATACGTTGTTGAATTGGGAAATAATGCAGACTCTCAGGCTGTTTGCCACAGGGGCTGAGATGCGGTGGGTAAAACCATGAATAGCCTTGAGCCAGCTGAAGTCAAGAGCAAGCCAAATTGTGAGGAAGTAGAAACATGATTAAGTAGAAGATATAATGTTGCTGTTGTTCAGTTGCTAAGTCATATCTGACTCTTTGCAACCCATGGACTGTAGCCCACCAGGCTTATCTTTCCATGGGATTTACCAGGCAACAATACTGGAGTGGTTGCGACTTTCTTCTCCAGGGAATCTTCCCCACCCAGGGATCGAACTTACATCTCCTGCTTGGCAGGTGGATTCTTTACCACTGAGTCACCAGAGAAGCCCCAAAGATACAATATGGAGGAGTTACATTAGGTCAAAAGTAGGGGGAGAAAAAGATAAAGCTTATGTATAGAGAGAAGCAGAAATCCAAGAGCTGGCCAAGTCCCACAATGGCAAAGCACCAGGTCCACGACTTCTAAGTGTCATTGTCCTAAGAGTTGTCTTGTCCCCAGCTCTAATATCCAGGTAGACAAATCTCACTGTGGTTTCTTAACAGAAACCTTCTCCTGAATCACTGCTCCTTTCTTACAATAACCCCAGTCCCTGTCTACGTGACCAGGCTAGCACAGGTCATGGCTCCTCTGAACTCAAGGTTACACATCCACTGGTCCCACCTGTGCTGGGTGCTAGAGAAACTGATGGGGAGCGGAGTGTATCACCAAGGGGTCATGTCACTTACTGGCTACTGCAATTTCACCAAAATGCTCACAATGCCCCTTCAATGTGGATCAGCCACTTAGCAAGCTGTTCTTCCAGAACAGGCTCTCTAACAAGAAAGCATGGAGGATTCCAGGTTAAAGCAAACAAAAACACTTACAGATTACATGCCCTGCATCTCCTCATCCCTCTGGAAAGACGTGATGGTTCTGGCTGCATCTGCTCAAGGGGACCTTTTTGTTCCACTTGTAATCCACCCTCTTTCCTAGGACTCCAGGGTTCTCAGTGATTCAGGGGTGGGAGGTGGCCAAGGTCCTCTTCCAGCTCCAAGGGAAAGTGATTCCAAGATAATCTGAGTGAAACGGGGTTTCTTGCATTATTCCTTGACCTCTGGTTGGGCTGCAAGACAGCAAGGCTTTGGGGGCCATCAGAACCATGAGGTGAGAAGAGGATGAATCGTTACAAGTTCTTGCGCCCACCCTAAGCATCTGCAGGGAGAAGGAGGCCAATATTTTACCGTCTGAGGATAAAGCAGCTCTTTAGAGCTGCTGAACTACTGCTGATGCATCTGCGGTCCAAGGCAGCGCTGGGAGGCAGCCCCGAAGCCACTGGGTCACCCTCACTACTTTCACATAAGACTGCCCCAAATCCTTGACCACAGAGGGGACTTTCAATCCCTAAATACAAGAAGGGATTTACAACTCCAGCCCCCCATGTATCATGCTGCTGAGTAACCCCTGTGGATACACCCGTGAATGTGTGGTCTTTCTAGCACTAACGCCATAGGGAATATGCCTATGTTCACTGGAGAGCTGGTCTTCTCAGACCATTTGCACCCACTATTCCCCAGTTCTCCTTGTGCCCACTTGCCACAGCTGATGCCAGGAGACTGATCCTGTGGACATCTTTTTGATCACTGCTGGTGATGATGTGGTTATCTAAGTCAGGACCACTCCCTACCAGCCAGACAGGGCCAGTTCCGGACCAGGGAGAATGGGTCACTCAGGTAGCCTTGGTTACCACTGAGGTCTCAGCTGGGCCCCTGAATCACCACTGAGTATGTTGAGAACTCTGCCCCACAACCCTCTGCAGGCCTGACTCATGGGGCAGTCTCCCCAAAGAACTCCCACAACCCCAGGTACTGCTCACAGGATGGTGGCCGCCTCCGCATAGATGAGCAAGCAAAGCCAGCCTCTAAGCTTGCCGAGCTCTGCTTAAAGATACAGGACCTCATGCTCAGGGCCACATACCTGCTGCTACATGTCTACCTCTCTGCCCTGGGTTTCTGGTTTCTACCCTGACAACATAGTATGGTGAGCTACCTGGGGTCCCCTTCATGCTGATAACAGCCAGTCTTAGAAAAGCAGTACCTGATGGAAGAAAAAAAAAAGAGAGGGGGAGGGGGAGAGAATTACACAAAATAGCGTCCTTCAGGAAAGACCTTGAGTTTCTGAGCCTAGCCTCAGAGATTCTGTTTCAGGGTGTCTGAAAGGAGCCTATATTACTGTGTTTTTAAAAAGGCATCCCAGATGATTCTGACAGGTTTGGGAAACATTCTTCAGGTGTACACACACACACACACACACACACACACACACACACACACATCAATAGTTTATTTGCAGGTAGGACTATATAGGAGTAACCATGTTGTCAATAAATACTCTGGGATGATAAGGGTCTTATCTAGGGAGACAGGTAACTGACATTAGCTAGCAAAATGATCCTGAATAAATCAGATCTCTCCTCCAAGCCTCATCTAGAAAATAAAGAGTTTAGATCAAATTCTCTCCAGATCCTTCCAGCTCCAAAGACCATCAATGTCGTCAATATTACAAATGCCCACTGTCCTCAGATTTTCACTTTCCTTTCAGATATGTAGTTGTAATCTGAAGAGAACCGCACAATCAGGTCAACCCAGAAGGGTATTTTCAATATCCTCCTTCCATATAGGTGACTAATAGTTAGAAATATAGGAAGTATAAGTGAGGAGAGCAGGTAGTGGGAGTATAAATTAAAGTGAATGAACCAGCTGGGGTGCAATTGAAACCTTCCCCATCAAATAACTATAATGAGACTTGCAGCAAACTGTAAACAGAGACACCCAGTCCTGCACTGTGAGAGTTGCCACAGGGAAGGGAGTCAGTGCTGGAGGAGGAGCTGACCAGCAAGGAAAGGCTGGGAAAACATGAGAGCTGGGAGTAGAAACAAGATGGGAGCCACCAGGGAAAGAAGCCGGCTGAACCCAGAAGGGAATTCAGGTAGAGATCAGGCCAGAGAAGCAAGAATCACCTGAAAACTTACGGATTTCAAGAAAGCAGGAAGCAAGAAGCCAGAGGCCATACGAGAAAGAAGAGGAGATATTTTATGTCAGTGAATCTAAGGGAATTTTCTTAGCCTCCATCAAGAGCATGGCAGGGCTGTATGAGCAGGACTATCCCTAGTGATTAATTAAGTATTCACTCAAGAGCAGATATTTCTAATCTGGAAGCTTAAGGAAGACAGAAATGGGGGCATTACCAAGACTCCTAGCAAGTTAAGGCAGAACACAAACCAAGTCCATTTTGAGATCTTAAATAACCTCAGCTGTTGCAGGTTGAGGCACATGGATTTGCAAACAGAAATCATAATCCTCAGTGACTATACACAAACCAAGTAATATTTAATGGCTATGACACTATTTTTTGTAAATCAAATTTCCTCATTTAAATCTGAAGCATTTATTTCACATGAGATATTCCAAAGAGCACTGAGAAAAATGAAACAGGCCAAAGGATAATATTCCATCAAAAACATTACCCCAGGGACATTTTTTAAAAGAAAGTGCTGCCAGTGAAAGTTCGTGGTCTCGATGCACAGTGAGGCCAAACAAACTGAAACGGCAGAGTTTGGAGCTGAGAAAGGTTTATTGCAAGGCTGTGCAAGGAGACAAGCAGCTAATGCCCTAAAGAAACCCTGCGCTCCCCGAAGTGGTTTCAGCAAAGCATTTTTAAAGGGCAAGTGAGGAAGGGTTGCAGGGTGTGTGGTCAGCTTGTGCACGGTTCACTGATGAGCTGATGGTGAAGTCACAGGGGTTAATATCAGTCCTTAGGCAGAGGATGAGATGATCAAATAGCATCACTGACTCAGTGGACATGGTCTGAGCAAACTCTAGGAGAGAAGGAAGGAGATGGAAGCCTAGCACCCTGCAGTCCGTGGGCTCACACAGAGTTAGACGTGACTGAGTGAACAGCAGTGGGCTCCAGGAGGCCTGGGGCTGTGTGCTCATGGTCATCAAGCAGTTCATAGTTTCCCTTTCAGGGGGCGGTTCACATCTGCAAAACAACTCAGGAGGTGTGCATCAAATATTGTTATCTGGGTACTTCAGAGAGGAGCTGAAGCAGGGGATATAGGTAAGGGCCTATCCTAGAAAGTCCCCAGAGGCTCCTGCTCAATTACAGAACTGTTACCAGTTGTGAATTTCAGAGTCCCTCCATCTTGGCAGGAAAACTGAAACATGGACAAAATGCCACAGGAACTTCTAAATCTCAGAGGAGACAGACAATCTCCCTCTAGCTCTGGAAGACAAACATGCCCCATGACATCATCAGAATTTTCCATCCCACCTTATTATATCCCATAGATAGGTCATCTCCTTTGGGGACAATATCTATTTTTTCTTTAAACCACAGGCTTACCTTTCTTTGTTTGAAGTTTCCCTAAGTCTCTGAAATTCTGAAGATATTAGCAACGGTCACTATTTAACAGTTTTTGAAACGGTCACATCTGTCTTCTGCGTTTCATGACTCAGTTCTTTGAATTTCCACTATCCAACCTGACCACCATCAGCTTCCTTGTCCTCTTGCCATCTGGCTTCTGGTCTCATGGAGAATTTCAGCAATCCTCTCCTAATAAAATTCAATGCTACTGCTGGGTCCTCGTCCTTAGCATCACTCCCTGGTATCCTCTCTCTTGACAGCAACCCTTCCTTAATTCTTTCTTGCCTTGGCTTAAGAGGTAACTTCTTTTCCTCATCCATCTGCTCCTTTCTTCTTTTTCTGTCTGTGAGTGTGAAATCCAGTGACAACAAGGATCAGAGAGGCACCTGAGTGATGGAGGCAGGCGAGGAGTGGACTAGAGCTAAGAGTATGTTCAGCTAGAAGGGTGGTTATTACTCAGCATTGAGGAATGACCACACTCAGGGAAAGAGGCCCAGTGCTGTCGGGGGTTTGTTCACAATTTTTCAGGAAATCTAGGAATCTGGGGCATCTCCTTCTTCAATGTGAGAAATTAATTTTTAAAAATTTCATATAAATATGTGTGAACCAAACCGGGCCCATGGACCAGCTGGGATCAGCCTGCAAGCTGTGTGACTGCCCCCTTGACCCCACACTTGCTGCTGTATTCCACCACATTGAGAACATGGGCTCCGGTGGTCAACGAGGTCATGTGTGGAGTTGGGAGTAAATTGAGACCACAGATAGTGTTGTTTGTTGGGAAAGACACATGCTCTTGTTTTGTACTAAGGGATGCCCTCTAGAAGTTTCCTCGACAGTGCTGGAGAAACAGGGAACTCAGGAGAGACAAGTGGAAGCATTCTGAATCATGAGACTTCACTGAGCTTTGTTGGCTGCAAAGGACAAAGAAGCACCTGGTCCTCCAATAGCATTGGGAGCAGAGCATGGGCACACTTGGGGTCCAAGGCAGTTCTAGCAATCTGGTGTCCATTTGGCAATCTGGTTATCCATCTAGCAACCAGGTTGTCCATCTAGCAACCAGGTTATCTACCTAGCAGCGAGGTTATCCATCTAACAACCTGGTTGTCCACCTAGCAACCTGGTTATCCATCTGACAGCCTGGTTATCCATCGGGCAACCAGCAACAGGATCTCAGAGATCTCTCTCTGGAGTTCCTCCTTTACCAAGTCTCCATGATGATCAGATTCCAGCTTCCTTGTGCAATTCCCTTCTTGGGTCCTCCTTCCCAACTAGTGGACACTCCCCACATTTCCAATTCAATTCTCTCCGAGAAGAATTCTGTTTGACCTAGTTAATCATTTTCTGACCTTGTTTGAACATTGATTTTTGTGCCATGCTACCTCAGAGGCTGCAAGCCAGATAGAATTTGATTCCTTGGAGTCTCCATTCTCAGGTCAAGTGCCCTTAACTTGCAGGTCAGCTCAGCTTCATGAGCAGGGGAAAATGTTGGTAAATTCAGAGTGTGATCTGCCAGACACGGCTCTCCTACTAGACGTCAGGGTGAGATAGGCAGTGGATACGTGAGATACTCATCTCATCAGTGACTCTGAGATGGCGTTACAGATGAACCTAGTTCCAGGGCAGGAACAGAGATGTAGACATAATGGATGCATGGATACAGAGTGTGAAAGGGAGGGTGGGATGAACTGGGAGCTTAGGTTCCACATAAATACACTACCATGTATGCCATATACTACCATAGCTGGAGGGAAATTGCTGTATCACAGAAGAAGCCCAGCTCAGTGCTCTGTGATGACCTACATGGGTGGAATGGGGGAGTGATTCAAGAGGGAGGGGATATATGTATACATATAGCTGGTTTACTTCCTTGTATAGCAGAAACTAACACAACATTGTAAGGTAATTATACTTCAATAAGAAAAATAACAAAGTTTTAAAAAAAGGAGTTATTGAAACTTTCAGTACAACTAGTACTTGAATAGGAAAGGAGTTTCTGAGGAAACAGGAAACTTACTACGACTTACGCCATGATTTGAAGAAAAGAGAAAAAGAGTTCAGACCTAGTCAGCTCAGAGAACAAGAGTATCCGTTATAACAGGGAAAGGGAAAATCTGAGAGGGCTGCGATTTTTGTTAGTGGACAAAATTAACACTTAACTTCATCCAACCTACTGACTCATTAAGAAAATTAAAAGGTCAGAGAGATGGAAGTCAAAAGGTCAGATTGATAAAACTCCCCCTGGAGAAGTGGCTCAGACAGTTGACAAATGGGCTTCACCCTGGAAATAGGCAGATCTACCCACCTCGTCATAAGCTCATTGGAATCACCCGTGACCACTTGCTCCAACAAACTTGCTGACTGGCAGGCTGTGAGCAGGGCAAGGACCCAGACCAGGTAGGCTACGTAACAGAGTTGATTTTCTCAAACTTGCCAGACAGATTCAGGCACTCCTCCCTTTGGGGAAGAGTGAAACAAAAGGACAGATGCTGAATGCAGAAGAAGGAGGGGACATGGAGCCCCCTAGGAATTGTCAGGGCAAAGCTCTATGCATTGTTTTACAAATTCAATGAGATAATAAAGTGATTTAATTAGCCAAAAGTTTTTTGAGAAGACCAGGTCCCTGCCCTTCTGGAGCTTACCATCTATGGGAAGGTAAGTATTCATCTGATCACCAGAAATAGATATACATTTAGAAACTTGAATAAGTGCTTTGAAGGAAAAGCACCTGGTCCTGGGAGAACAATAATAAAACTAACTCACCCAGCAAGGAGGTGATCAGTGATCAGATGGTCAGAAAAGGCTCCCAGGAAGAGAGGTATTTGTGCTGAAATCTGAAGATAAAGATGGAAAAGAGACTTGTAGGTGGAGGAGTGGAGTGTGTAAAGACGCCAAGGTGGACAGGAGAAGGGTACCTGGAAGAACTACAAGGAACCAGTTTGGGTGGAGTCGTGAACAATGGGAATGTGCCGGTCACACAGGTACAGAATAATGCCCCCTTTCTCCTCCACAACCATTTGGAAAATTCACACGAAGGAAACATGGTGACTAACAAGGACTTTAAGACAGGCAGGCTAGCTTCAAAGAAACAGCAATATGTTTTTAAATAGTTACAAAAAACGAGGTGCTTTAATAAAAGAAAGGAAGAGCTTAAAAAGGTGGGGAGTGATCCACAGCCTACCTACGGCTGAGAAGTAAGTTAAGCCAGCTACTGCTGAGAGAACCACAGACTCCTAGAGAGCCAGGGCCACCACAGGTCATTGTGGCTAAAGCCATTTCAGTGGACTGATGGGGCAGAAGACGTAGAAACAGCTGTTCAGCAGAGAAGAAGGATGGGGTGTCAGCTGTAGGGAGAAGCAGAGTCACGGGACTTGTATTAATATCTTCAGATTCCTGAAAATAGCACCTAGCAGTTTGGGGACCCATGCAAATATTCAGTTAAATAACCTCTTTTCTAGTTTAGCTTTGTTTTCCTTTCTTTTTTAGAGAGTAAGAAGTCCTACAGTGTAGGGAGGCAGTGGACTCTGTGGAAAAGGATCTTGGTTTCCTGTTCACGAGTGGGGCTAAGAGAAGTCACCCTAGCCTGCAGCTGCATCTGGTAAGTTGCCCAGTGGGCTGTCCTGGTGGTTCAGTGGTAAAGAACCCACCTGCCAATGCAGGAGACATGGGTTTGCTCCCTGGGTCAGGAAAGACCCCTTGGAGGAGGAAATGTACTGTATCTCCAGTATTCTTGCCTGGGAAATCCCATGGACAGAGGAGCCTGGGGGCCTGCAATCTACTGGGTCACAAAGAGTCGGATATGACTAAGCATACACAATGACCGAGTTACCTTGATGAAAGGTAAAATTTTCTGCATGGAAAAACTGAGAGACTGATCCAAAAGCTGACTTCTTGAAAATCCAAGCACCAAACTGTATTCTCCCTAATCACACTTGGGGCTTCCCTGGTGGCTCAGTGATAAGAACCCGCCTGCCAATGCAGGTGTCCCGGCAGGATCAACGACAGTGTTGCCAGCCCCCTGCTTACTGCCAGTAAGCAAATGCATCCTTGAGCTGAAACGTGAAGCAGCTGTTAGCACCCAGGGAAGGTAACTGGATCAGAGCTTGCAAGGATCCATTACCCTTTCTCCTCCGGAGAGCTGATATTTATTGCAGGATGTGAATGGGGTCCTGCCAGGGCAAGGTTCTTACCTCCTCATGATGTGGTTCTCAAACACTGTGTCATCAGAATCATCTGGAAAGCTTATTAATACCCAGATCACTGGTCCTCAGCCCCAGAGTTTCTGATCAGTAGGGCCAAAGGATTCTCCTCTTCAACAAGCTCTCAACAATGCTGGTGCTGCTGGCCTGGGGACTCCACTTAGGAAGGTCTTAGGGGATGCTTGATTCTCCTAAAATTTCATGCACTTTTGTTCTTGAATATGCTTCATAGCTTCCCTCAGAATCTACAAGTGAATCAAACCACAAACCAACAAAAACCAGTAACTTTAAGAACATTTACTGGGACTTCCATGGCGGTCCAGTGGTTAGAACTTCATCTTCCAATGCAGGGGGTGTGGGTTCAATCCCTGGTCAGGGAACTGAGATCCCATATACCTCGTGGTCAAAAAACCAAAAACCATGAAACAGAGGCAATATGGCAACACACTCAATAAAGACCTTAAGAATGGTTTCCTGTTTTTAAAAGAACATTTACTAACACAAAATTTGAGCAAACTCCAGGAGATAGTAAAGGACAGAGGAGCCTGGCTTGCTGCAGTCCATGGGGTCGCAAAGAGTCAGGCACAGATTAGCGACTGAACAACAACTAACACAAAATACCAGGGGAAATGCTGACCCCAAAGAGAGATGAATATACTGTAGTACAGGAAATATAAACTCACTGGACAGAGCAAAGTTGCTCCACAAAAAAGTGTTCAGAGACATTGAGTAAGAGCTGGGTAATGGTTGATAGGTACAACTGAAATAAAGAGATTTGGGTAGGAATTAATATTCTCACCCTACAGGAATTTATTTTTAATTAGAGATAATTATGCTGAAGTACAACAAGATGATTTGAAGCATTGCACTAATTCAGGAGTAATGATGCATGAATTACTGATGCAGTCTTTAAAGATGTAACCTGTCACTCAACACCAGATCAGCAACCGACAGAAGGCTCTGATCTGACCTCAGGATGGTACAGTAGTATAGTTAACACTGGCCTTCAACCCAGCCTTTAAGAGCCCCCGCAGAGCCCTTAGGTGCTAAACTTGTGCCTCCCTGTGGAGCCAAGTGAAGTCTTGTATCCCTACCAGCTGCGCTCCCCATCAGCTGATTCTCAGAATCCCTCGTTTTTAGAGATTCAGTAAGTTCTCCACATACAAACAAGTTCTGTTCTGAGAGCTCATCTGTAAGTCCAATTTGTTTGTAAGTCCAACTAAGTGAGACTAGGTACCGAATTAACACAATCGGCTATATAGTACTGTAGTGCTGCTGCTGCTAAGTCGCTTCGGTCGTGTCCGACTGTGTGCGACCCCAGAGACGGCAGCCCACCGGGCTCCCCTGTCCCTGGGATTCTCCAGGCAAGAACACTGGAGTGGGTTGCCATTTCCTTCTCCAATGCATGAAAGTGAAAAGTGAAAGTGAAGGTGCTCAGAGTACAATAGGTTTATAATACTTTTCACACAAATAATATATAAAAACAAACACAAAAGTAAGCTTAATCTTATAGTACAGTACCTTGGAAAGTACAGTAGTACAGTACAAGAGGGCTTCCCTATGGTTCATGGTAAAGAACCTGCCTGCTAATGCTGGTGATGTGGCTTCAATACCTGGGTCAGGAAAGATCCCATGGAGAAGGAAATGGCAACCCACTTTAGTATTCTTGCTTGGAAAATCCCACGGACAGAGTAGCCTGACGGGCTACAGTCCACGGGGTTACAAAAGAGTTGGACACAGCGGAGCAACTACACAACAGCAATGGTGTGATAGCTGGCACACAGGGGCACACTCACATCTTTGAAAGTTCACAGCCTGAAGATTCATATATAGGGGACTTACTGTAATGGAGCACGGCATCTTGTGTCCAATCAGATTTTGGTTCAAATGCCAGCTTTGGCCTTTACTAGTTACATGATCTTAAGAAAGTTACTTCTACTTCTCGGAGCCTCAGTTGCCTCATCTATAAAATGAGGATGACAGTCAAACACACAGGCTCTTCTGATGAGTCAAAGATATAATATGTAAAATGTCTGACAGTGAAAATTCAACATGTGGTCACAGAGATGTGGTCTTGCCCTGGACTGGTGTTGCTGGCTGTACCACATTTGCCTGTTATGCTTAGAAACTAACACCTACTCTTCCAATGACGCCTTCCAGATCCAGTTTTGTTTTAACAGGACAGAGCAGTCTGCTTAATTTTCATATGACTAACATTTCATGGGGTTTCCCTGGTGGCTCAGCTGTAAAGAATTCACCTGTCAATGCAGGAGATGCAGGTCAGGAAGATTCCCCTGGAGAAGGAAATGGCAACCCACTCCAGTATACTTGCCTGGGAAATCCCATGAACAGGGGAGCCTGGCGGGCTATAGTCCATGGGGTCACAAAAGAGTCAGACATGACTTAGCGACTGAACAGCATTTCCTAAGGCTGTTGCTCACAGTCAAAGGATGGTTCCTGGGCATGCAAGTCAAGTAAGATCCTTCAGTCAGTGGGAGAAAGTGCCAGGCTTGCTGACTAAACGTCTGCCCGACACGTATTCTCTCCTGAACCTGAGAGATCACAGACAGAAGACAACAAAGGAGAGGGAGAGGAGGGGAAAAGGAGATGATAAATGTCTCCCACACGGTGATGGCTAATTTCTATAGCAAGAAAGCTGATGCAGACTGCCTGACTCAAAGTGAAAATACCCGAAGAAGAAGGGGGAAAAAACCCAAGTATTAAGCACCATCTGTGAGTCAGTTTCGCTTGCATATGATTACATAATGCCCTTTTCAGAAAGGAACAAAACAGAAAAAATATTGCCCAGGTTCATAGAGCCAGTCATTGGTAGAGTCCAGATTAAAATACAGATCTGTCTTACTCCAAATGTCACACGCTTTCAGTTAAACCATACTGTCTTTACCCAGATATTTGACTTCTGTGCCAAAGCCCACCAGGCTCCTCTGTCCCTGGGCTTCTCCAGGTGAGAATACTGGAGTAAGCGGCCACGCCCTCCTCCAGGGGAACTTCCCGAACCAGGGACTGAACCCACGTTTCTTATGCCTCCTGCTTTGGCGTGTGGATTCTTCGCCACCAGCATCACCTGCACTTTTACTCCATGGCACTGTCATTTTAAATGGAAGAAAAACACACAAAAAAAGATGTTAAGTATAGAAAGAGAAACACCACCAGAATGTACCTACAATAACTGCAAGTAAGTTAAGAAGAAAGCACCTACCCATACACAACCAGAACAATAAGTAATGCCCAAACACGCACAAGCACTTGACACGAAATACATGATCCATCTCAGACTGTAAGCCCTTCTTTATCTCACCTGGAAGGCCAAAGTTAACCACGCTCAATGGCAAAGGCAATGAGGTCCAAGGCCTGTGGGGGCAGCAGAGAGTCAGAGCTTGATGAACACTGTTGGCCATCAAACCCCAGGCCGAAGTAGAAGCCACCAAAAAGCCTTGCCCAGAGAGACAGTGCTGATAACTGAGAATCAATGGGACTCTGCGCAAAGAGGCCACCAGAGGTTAGGGCAGACCTGGAGATGGGTCTTTGCATTTGGATCCAGACATTTGCATTTAGTTGAGGGTGGCAAGAGGCACTTAACCAGAGAGCAAACTGCCCTAGCCATGAGTTCAAAGACTGCTGAAGGCCTTAGAGCTCCAGTGGAGCTCCTTGGGGCATGAACATGCTCAGCTCTAACAAACAGACTTAGCTTGTATTCCCTCATGACAAGAATATAGAGCTGGGTGGGCACAGTCTATGAGGTTACTTGACTGGCCCCCGAAAGCATATACGTGTGTTGTTGTTTAGTTGCTAAGTCATGTCTGACTCTTTGTGACTCCATGAACTGTAACACTCCAGGCCACCCCGTCCATCATCAACTCCTGAAGCATGCTCAAACTCATGTCCATTGAGTCGGTGATGCCATCCAACCATCTCATCCTCTGTCGTCCCCTTCTCCTCCTGCCTTCAGTCTTTCCCAGCATCAGGGGCTTTTCCAGTGAGTGGACTCTTCGCATCAGGTGGCCAAAGTATTGGAATTTTAGTTTCAGCATCAGTCTTTCCAATGAACACTCAGTTGATTTCCTTCAGGAGTGACTAATTTGATCTTCTTGCTGTCCAAGGAACTCTTGAGTCTTCTTCAGCACCACAGTTCAAAAGCATCAATTTTTCTGCATTCAACCTTCTCTATGGTCCATCTCTCACATCCATACATGACTACTGGAAAAAACATAATTTTGACTATATGGACCTCTGTGGCAAAGTGGCATCTCTGCTTTTTAATATCCTGTCTAGGTTTATCATGGCTTTCTTTCCAAGGAGTAAGTCTTTTAATTTTGTGGCTGCAGTCACTGTCCACAGTAAATCTGGAGCCCAACAAAATAAAATCAGTCATAAGTTTGAGACTCCTGATTTTAAATGGACCTTACCCCAAGAGATAGCTTTGAACTTAACAAGACCTGTTACTGAAATTTTAAAAGTCATAGAATGTGAGTGGAGTTCAGAGCCTACACAATAGAATGGGTCAACTACAGAGAATATTTGACACACACATACAAAAAGAATAAAGACAATGTCCACATTCTCATTCATATCTTAACTTAGTGGAGTTCCCACCACTGGTCTGATCCTATAATCATTCTAGTGGATACAAGGACACATATGGCATGGTCACTGCCCTCCAGTGGGCTGTACACTAGTGTAATTGGAGAAATGGAATCTGTACGTAAGAAGGTTTGTAATGCTGCCTTGGCATCTGTTAAATGCCAGGTTAGTGACTAAACAATAAGGGCTAGAGGTGTTCTGAAGTTCATTGTGGTCTGAGATGGTTTAGGCTGACTTCACAAAGAAGTAGAACATTAACTGGATCTTGGATAAAGGTTAGACTTAGGTGATTAGAACAATAGCAAGGAGAGTATTCCAAGAATGGGAAACTGCATGAACTAAAAAGAGGCAGCAGGAAGGTGTGGGCAGTGTTAGGGGGCATGAGCAGATCAGTCTGGATGAAACTGTAAATTCATGTGCAAAGAGGAGCATGCATCCAGGGATTTTGAATAATCTCACTTTCGGATTTGTAAGGCCATATATGATTTTATATGGGAAAAACTTTCCAATGAACACTCAGTTGATTTCCTTCAGGAGTGACTAATTTGATCTTCTTGCTGTCCAAGGAACTCTTGAGTCTTCTTCAGCACCACAGTTCAAAAGCATCAATTTTTCTGCATTCAACCTTCTCTATGGTCATCTCTCACATCCATACATGACTACTGGAAAAAACATAATTTTGACTATATGGACCTCTGTGGCAAAGTGGCATCTCTGCTTTTTAATATCCTGTCTAGGTTTATCATGGCTTTCTTTCCAAGGAGTAAGTCTTTTAATTTTGTGGCTGCAGTCACTGTCCACAGTAAATCTGGAGCCCAACAAAATAAAATCAGTCATAAGTTTGAGACTCCTGATTTTAAATGGACCTTACCCCAAGAGATAGCTTTGAACTTAACAAGACCTGTTACTGAAATTTTAAAAGTCATAGAATGTGAGTGGAGTTCAGAGCCTACACAATAGAATGGGTCAACTACAGAGAATATTTGACACGCACATACAAAAAGAATAAAGACAATGTCCACATTCTCATTCATATCTTAACTTAGTGGAGTTCCCACCACTGGTCTGATCCTATAATCATTCTAGTGGATACAAGGACACATATGGCATGGTCACTGCCCTCCAGTGGGCTGTACACTAGTGTAATTGGAGAAATGGAATCTGTACGTAAAAAGGTTTGTAATGCTGCCTTGGCATCTGTTAAATGCCAGGTTAGTGACTAAACAATAAGGGCTAGAGGTGTTCTGAAGTTCATTGTGGTCTGAGATGGTTTAGGCTGACTTCACAAAGAAGTAGAACATTAACTGGATCTTGGATAAAGGTTAGACTTAGGTGATTAGAACAATAGCAAGGAGAGTATTCCAAGAATGGGAAACTGCATGAACTAAAAAGAGGCAGCAGGAAGGTGTGGGCAGTGTTAGGGGGCATGAGCAGATCAGTCTGGATGAAACTGTAAATTCATGTGCAAAGAGGAGCATGCATCCAGGGATTTTGAATAATCTCACTTTCGGATTTGTAAGGCCATATATGATTTTATATGGGAAAATATGATTTTCACATCAGGGTTTGTCACTAAACCTGATAAACCCCTGGAAGCCAGGAAAGTAAGTCCTATAAATCTGTAAATAATGCCATCATTGTGTCTACCATTTGGAACAAGTAGACTCAATGAACCATACAATTTGTTCTCTGTTCTTTGAGCATTGTGTTCCTAATAAATATTTTGTTATCAAAAAACATATTACAGCCTTAGGCTAAGTTTTCAGATGTGCAATTCTGAAGCTATATTTGTTTTCCTTTTGGAATTTTAAATATATGTATAAGAGTGTGGCCTAAAAAATTAAACACGATTGTCTAAATCCATCTGTCTATCTTGAGTGAGGCATTTCTTTTCCCCTTATCATGTAAGGGTAGGTTTCTCATACTTTCTTATCATTCATGGAGGTGCAATTACATTACACAGCTTCTCCAAGCAGCTATGTGGGGCAGAAGTAAGCATTTTTTTGTCCTTAAAGATATATGAATCCTAGATGATTTTAAAGACAGTTGTTTATAACTAATAACATAAAATGTCACTCATTCTTATCAATTAATTGACTTATCATATGCAATTCTTGATATAAAATCTCTCCTATAACATAGAGAACAGGGTTGTGGTTGCCAAGGAGGAGAGGTGTGGGGGAAAGATGGATTGGAAGTTTGGAATTAGCAGATGCAAAAGACTACATATAGAATAAATAAATGACAAAGTCCTACTGAGAGCAGTGGGAACTGTACTCAGTATCCTGTGGTAAACCATAATGGCAAGAGCATGAAAAAGAATGTATATATATGGGCTTTCCTGGTGGCTCAGTGGTAAAGCATGCACCTGCCAATGCAGGAGACATGGGTTCTCTCCCTAGCCTGGGAAGATCCCGCATGCTGCAGAGCAACCAGGCCTGTGCACCACCACTACTGAGCCTGTCCTCTAGAGCTGGGGGTCCACAGCTACTAAGCCCGCACACTTTAGAGCCCGTGCTCTGCAACAAGAGAAGCCACCACAGTGAGAAGCTGGCTGACTGCAGCTGGAGGGCAGACCCCGCTTGCTGCAGCGAGCAGAAAGCCCACACAACAGCAAAGACCCAGCACGGCCAAAAACAATTAAATTGTTAAAAATTTTATAAAAGAATGTATATATATATATGTGTGTGTGTGTAACTGAATCACTTTGCTTTACAGTAGAAATTAGCACAACATTGTAAATCAACTATACTTCAATAAAATAATTTTTTTAAAAAAAGCTCTGCTGTGGAAGAAATACCTGTGTGTGTGACTGAATACATTAATGAATGAAGATGTGCAGAATTGTTGATGCACACAGTTAAGATATTTCTCAAAGTGCAGCCAGTGAACCTGCTATATCAAAATCAGCCAGAATGCTGATCTAAAAACACGGAGCTCTCTAAGGTAAGGCTCAGAAACATGCATTTGGAGAAGTTCCAGGGTGTTTCTCACATATTTGAATGCCAGAATCTATGCTGTGGAGTAGGGAGGGGGCAGACTTTCAGAGACATGGACGCGAAGCCAAGTGGTATCCCAGGACAGATCATTTTGGATGAAAATAACACAAGCAAAGGAGCAGCAGCTCCAAAGAGCACTATCTCCATCATGGAGGTAAATTAAGGGTCAAGTAAGGTGAGGCAGTGACAATAAAGGAAAAGCTTGATGCTGAACTCCCCCTGCAAAGGAGTTTGAAATTAACCGACAGACACTAGGGAGCCGCTGAAGGCTTTGCAGCGGGTGAGCTCATTGACTAGATCTGGGCTTTAGAAAATAAACTTTCTAACAAAGCACAGCATGAACTGGCAGAAGTAGATTCTTGAGACAAGTATACTTGTATTTGTTGGAGTATTATAGCCATAGACCAGGTAAAAGATGGAGACCCAAATCAAGGCGCTGATCTGAAGAGATCAACGGGGCCACAGAAGAGATAAGCTGGAGAAGACTAGAGGAGGAGCTGAAAACTGTCCCTGCCCCAAGGACAACAAGGACCATGGAGTGCCATAGATTAAATCTGCCAGGAGGAGGGAGAGTCTGTATGAAGCAGGCTGACATGTACATGTGTGTGCGCTTAGTCGTGTCCGACTCTTTCATGACTCCATACACTGTAGCCCACCAGGCTTCTCTGTCCGTGGGATTCTCCAGGCAAGAACGCGGAGCGGGTTGCCATTTCCTCCTCCAGGGGATCTCCTCAACCCAGGGATCAAACCTGGGTCTCCCGCTTGGGCGGGCAGATTCTTTACCACTGAGCTACCTGGGAAGCCAAAGCAGGTTGACACTCTTGCTTCTAACTCATTGAATACGTTGCAGGTAGAACATCTCATTGAGCTCACCAACTTGGCCATAGCCCTCCACTGCATGCACTGAGCTCTCCTGTGTGCCAGCCTTACTCAGCCTCATCAAATATGAACTCATTACCTCCTAATCCAGCCAACATTTCTCAGACCCATACTTTGTGAAAGTCACAGTCATTTCAGGGAAGGGTGGGAAAATGATGAATTAAAATGTAGCTCCTGCCTTTCTGAAGCAACACAAGCTAAGAGCCATTGATGTATTCATATTTCCCATGAGCCAGACCTTGTGTGGAGCAGCTGATATACCAGGTGAATTAGTTACAGTGCCAGTAAACCCACATACAGAAAATCACATGTTGATGATGCACTAAGTCTAAAAGTGATTCTTCTAGCTCACAAGTTCAAATGTTCATTCAATCAGACAATTTTATTTTTCCCATTTATTATTTTTAGAGGGGGAAAATTTATAATTTTAAACATAAAATGTCATCCTTTTCTATTTTATGTGTAGAGATTACACAAAACTATTTTATTTGAAAAAAAAAAAAAAGGCAATTCTGCAGTTCAGAAGTGAAACATAGCCTGACAGTTTAATAACCACTAGACTAAAACCTGGAGCTTCCCTGTCACCCTGGACAACAATCAAGGGCTGATAGGTTACTGGCTGCTATGAAAGAGCTACCACACAATTTCCATACAATTCTACGACCCAACCCCAGCTTTGGACAACTTGGTCTAGACCCAATAAGAATGTCCACAGGATCAAACATAGCTGTTTTTAATTCAGTTTGTAAAGCTTAATCACCCAATTTTCTTCTTCTTCTTTTTTTATTTTTTCTCCAAGACACCAGCCAAGTATTTGGACTGATTTTTTTCCAGAAAACTTACTGGTTCATATCACTTAGACAAGAACTCTATGTCCAGAGAACTTGGAGTTTCAAAGTGATGTGATGATGCAATGAGACATTTAACCAAATTCCATCCTGGAGCTAATGATTCCACCCAAATGGAGAGGCGTGGCTGCTTCTGGTTTGAACTAGTTCTTGAGGCAGTGGAGCCTGGTACCAACATCCCTGGACCAGAGATGTGGATATTAGGATTTTTGTCCTTGCTCTTTTACTGATGGGGCTTCCTGGCTCATTGTAAATGGAGGTCAGTGGTAAAGAATCTGCCTGCCAATGCAGGAGACTTGGATTTGATTCCTGGGTCAGGACGATTCCCTTAGAGGAGGAAATGGCAGCCCACTCCAGTATTCTTGTCTGGGAAATCTCATGGACAGAGGAGCCTGGTGGGCTACAGTCCATTGTGTCGCAGAATTGGATATGACTAAGTATGCGTGTACCAACGCACCAACTGCTAATGAGCTGGGCTGACTCTCACAGGTTTTCCCATCTATCAGTGAACTACTTGAACTGGTTGATCTCAGAGACTCTACTCAGCTTTTGAAATTTTCAATCCCAAGGAATGCCTCTTAAAGAACCCTTCTCCAACTTGGCCATTCTGGGTAAACATGATCTGGTCCTGCTGAAATTTCCTGTTCTTGGTCATTGCAATTAATTAGCAGAAATCTATGGCATAAAAAAATTAATCATAGTGCAGTGAGGATGATAACATTTAGCCAGATGGTAAGGAGATGAACTAAGAGGGGAAACTTCTTTTTCATTTCCAAAGCCCTGTTTCAAGAGCTTGCAGGCTCCTTGAATTTGGGAAGATTACCAACAAATCATTAGTTGTTTCTGCAAGCAGGGCCCAGACTTAGTAGCATGGATTGACTTTGAAAGACTCAAGCTAGTCTGAAGTTTCATTTGGAGCCTGATCAGAAATAGATTGTAGATGGTAGTAAGATCTACCTCTTTCTGGGTTTGAGGGCAAATAGCCTTCTGACAAGTAGGTAGGAAGAAGAAGGCTTCCCAATCCAGAAGGTGCAAGTCAGGGCCAGAGGTCTGTCCTGTTTGCTGTCAAGCTAAGAAGGAGGATATTTTAGGGGGAAAGAGAAGTAAGAAGGAAGGAAGGAAAGAAAGAAAGAGGCATGGAGGGAGGGGGAAAAGAGGGAGGGAGGGAAAGCAGGTAGGAGGAGGAGAAGAAAGGAAGGAAAGAAGGAAAGAAAAACTTGCTAAAAAGCCTCCTGCTGTTTGTGGTTCCCTCCTCCTGGCTAGGAAGAGGAGAGTTTTATTAAACTCTTCCCTTTGTGTCTGCATATCTTAGGGGGTGACTTTTCAACTCAGCAACTTTGGGTTAGAATGTACTTTGTAAGCAGATCTGGGTTTTTTAAATCCTGGTGGAGTCTGGTCTCTGTCCTTCCTGTGTTTATCCTTAAATCCCATCATCCTTCCTTCTCTGGTTATTTGTAGTGGATTCAGGTCAGTGGCTCAGGATTGAATTATTTTAAGACTTGACAGTAACTTCAGAGGCAAAAAGAGAACCTTCGAGATTCTCTGAAGTTGGCTCATAGTAAGAAAAACGCATTCTGTTCTCCAACCTAAGGATATTTGTGATTTTGGCTTACAAACTGGATTCATTTCTTCTGGCTTCTCATCCCTCAGTATGTTGGCCCCTTGGGAAGAGAGACGGCCTTAGATCACTAATAGAGACCTGACTCACATGCACACTTTCACCAAGGGTTTGGCCCAGATGAAACTGTAGGAAAAGGCAGAATAAAGCACGTGAGTGTTTAACCGAACTCAAACAAATGATTAACTACAATATGAGGGGAAAAACAATAACAGGAACCAACAATGGTACGAGCTCAGATGAATCACATGTCAGCCCTTGCTGATTGACGTCAGACCGGCTGCAAACGGTGTTTGACAAGTTAAGGACAAGGTGACCTCCAGGGTCAGATGCTCCTGCTGCTTAAGATAATTTTCCTTTTCCAAAGGACCCTCTCTAAAGGTGCACAAACGCATTGTTAGAGGGCCTTTTAGCAAGTTACGACTGCTGCCCTAAAGAGATTGAGATTATCTGAATTTATTCTAAAGAAAAAACAAAACATCTAACAATTTCAAGACTTCAAAACAAAAATTTAGATTTATTCTCCACTGGATCACCTTCACAAAACATTCTTTATTCTTTCCACTTTGCTTCTGTCACTAGCACTCTTCCCTGCTTTTTATTTTCTTACGACACTTCTTACCTACTGACGTGCCATCAATTTGTCTATTGCTTGTCCCCTATTCCACTAGAATGTAAACTTTTTAAGAACAGGAAATGTTCTTCTTTTTGCCTGCACCAAATAGCTTGTGGGAATCTTAGTTCCCTCACCAGAGATGGAACCCAGACCCCTCTGCAGTGGAAGCATGGAGTTCTAACCACTGAACTGCCAGGGAAGCCCCCAAGAATAGTGTCTTTTTATAGTCACTGTTGTATCCTCAACATGGATCATGCCCAGCTGAATCATGCCCAGCTCACAGATGCATCAATGAATGAGTGAATCTAATCAAATACCTATCTAAGGGCATTTGGTAAATGTTAGTTAAGGGTATTAGTAAATGAAGAGATAATTAAGTCTAAAAAGGAAGGAAGCAGATTAATTGACTATCTATAACAAGATTTCAATAAATGTTAGCAAACAAAAATTACCGTTGCTTTTATTATGACTTGAATTATCTGTCCGTGATTTTAGATGACATATAACCAGGAGCTGATTGGTCCAGATAGGGGTCACTGTGATGGCTGGGGTGACCAGCCCCCATGCCACGTGGTTTCTTAGTCTCTAGTAGGCTAGCTAGAGACTTTTCTCTCATGATAATAGTCTACAGCAGGGTTCCAAGAAGGCGAGCAGAAGTACTGAAGGCCTCTGGAGGCTTCGGCTTGGAATCAGCATGCCATCACTTGGTGCAGCTGCATTTGGGTGGTCAGAGCAAGTCACAAGGCCAGCCCATATTTCAAGGGTTAGAAAATCAACTGTATCCCCTGATGGGAGAGGCTATAAAGTCACATTGCAAAGGAGACAGAAATAGAGAGGGATGAAGACTTCCCTGGGGCCCAGTGGTTAAGACTCCTTGCTTCCAAGGCAGGGGGCATAGGTTCAATCCCTGGTCATGGAACCAAGATTTCACATGCTGTCCAGCATGTGACCCTCTCCCGTCCCAACCCGCCCCCAAAAGAATTAGAGACAGTTTTGCAATCTGCCACAATGGCATATGTATTCATTTGATGGATTCCTCTCTACTCATTAAAAATGAAGTCTATGTAGCAAATGTATAGAGTTAAAAAGATAAATGAAAAAGTTGTGTATTCACTTTTTAATTGTTGTTTAGTCAGTAAGTTGTGTCTGACTCTTTGCAACCCCATGGACTGTAGCCCACCAGGCTCCCCTGTGCATGGGATTCTCCAGGCAAGAATACTGGAGTAGGTTGTTATTTCCCTCTCCAGGAGATTTTCCTGATCTAGGGATCAAACCTATGTCTCCTGCATTGGCAGGCAGATTCTTTACCATGGAGCCACCTGGGAAATACGCACACAAAAGGTCAGAGGACAAGATACAGATATGATGGTTGCCGAAGGATGCCAGAATTTGTATTTTTAACTATTTTATAAAAATATTTATGACAGCTTTACTGGAGAATGCTAACCTCACACCATATCTGCACGCTGTGTAAGGCACACTTCATTCTTTCACTAGGATTTGACTGAAGTACCCAATGAATGAACAAAAGAATTATGGAGAGAAAAAGCAAATGACCTATTTTTTTTTCCTTTTTAGACAAAATGAATCAGCCCCCAAATTCCATGCCAGACAATTCAGCTGACAGAAGGAACTGAATGTGACATAGTCTGCTTGCTATTTCTAGGGAAATGGAGTTAGAATTTTTAGAGTACAGAGCAGAGAACCTTCACCTGTTAAAGTATTTTGCACGGGAGTGAAACCCTTCACTGTGTGACTAAATCAATGGAGATTACCTTCTCAGTTGGAATTTCCTTTTGTCTGCACGTGTATTCCGCCAGCATTTGCTCGTCCATTCACTTCAGTCGATGAGTTCTCAAGTGAAGGATTCCATTCAAGGTAATGCTGAATCCTGGACAGAGGTTACTCTGTAGATATTGATTTCATGGCCTTTGACTCAATCTGAGGTCCGTCATGACCTGCACATTGCGCTCAATGCCCTGGGTTGACATGAGCTCTTGGTGGTGTGGTTCTCACTAGCTCAAATTTTGTGAAGCTTAGGTTCTAATACAAACCTGCTCTTGGGTCAGATTTTTTCAGAATTGTTTTCAATAGGACTCACCTGTGGTCTGACTGGCAAACACACCATGGTGTGTCATGGGAGGCTGCATGTGGGTTTACACTAAGGATGAGTCCTCACATGTGGCCAAAAGGCACAGCTCTGTGGGACAGCAAAGGAAAACAGAATCATAGAAATTCTGAGCTGGAAGATGACTTAGCCTCTGAGGAAATTCATGCCCAGGGAAAGTGCGCTTTTTTGTAAATTTTTATTTTGTATTGGGGTATGCTGCTGCTGCTGCTAAGTCGCTTCAGTTGTGTCCGACTCTGTGCGACCCCATGGACTGCAGCTCACCAGGCTCCTCTGTCCATGGGATTTTCCAGGCAAGAGTACTGGAGTGGGGTGCCATTGCCTTCTCTGTGTATTAGGGTATAGTCGATTACAGTGTTGTGATAGTTTCAGGTGAATAGCAAAGGAACTCAGCCATACACGTACATGTATCCCATGGAATTTTCCAGGCAAGAATTCTGGAGTGGGTTACCATTTCCTTCTCCAGGGGATTGTCCCCACCCAGGGATCAAACTCTGGCAGGAGGATTCTTTACCACTAGTCCCAGCTGGGAAGGATTCTTCACCACTGAGCCACCAGGGAAGCCCTGTGAGTATTGAATCTTACGGAACTGGAACTCTGAGAGGTTAGACTTCATGCATGAACCCACAGGAGGGGCATACACACTTGCTTAGGAGGTCTGGTGGGCAGCTTGAAGGAGCGAAGCCAGCCAGCAGGCAGGAGTGAGGTTTCCTCCACAGGCTCCTTTGCAACAAGGGCCTCGGGGTGACTGGTCAACATGACGATCTTCTGCCAGTTCAGAGTTCAAGAGGACAGAGTCTGGGTGTTGCCCTTTTCACGTCTTGGCCAGATTCTTCACCCGCTGATGTAAGAACCAGGCCATCCTTCTGGGGGACGTTCTGGTGATAGTTTCTTCTTTGTTTTTTTGTTTTTTTTTGCCCCCCAAAGAAGCCCGAAATCCAAGTTTTACATGAAATCTTCCAATTTTTAAATGCTAGTAGTTAACTCCAGTGGTGGAATTTCTTTGGGGAGAGGGGGTGGAATCATGTCATCCACGGGCTGAATGGGGCCCTCAGGTTGCTCTTTTGAGACCTCTTTTCATTTGAAGAAGGGTGAGACAGGGAAAGCAGAGCAGGCACCCCCTAAAATCATAAAGTGGATGAGACTTATTGGAACTGAGGAAGTGGAGAATTTTTGTTTTGTTTCTCAAAAGGAGACATGAGGTTTAAAGGCTGTGTGACCTTTCCTTAGTGAATGGCCACCCACATGTGGCCACCCACGTGGGACCCTCTGTGCCATGAGCAGGGGGTCAGAGGTTGAAAGCATAGTGGTCACTGCACTCTCCAGACTGCACTGTCCATGCCCACCCTCCAACCATTTTCTGGGTGGGGAGCAGGAAATGGTCTTCCAGAAACAGCCAGCAGCATATGACCATGGAATCTCAGTGCTCTAAACAACCTTAACGGACATCTGGTCAACCCTGTCATTTTACACAAATAAACTGAGCCCAAAGAAGGAGGGACCCCGACTCTCAGCCTCACACAGCTGGTTCACGGCTGAACTGAGATGACAGCTCAGACCCCTGCTCCCAGAAGAGATTGTCTTGAAAATCTTTCCTCTCCCCTACCTCTCATCCTCATTCTGGAAAGAGTCATCATAAAGGATATCTCTGAAATTAAAAATCAAAGACGGCTTCCTTTCGGTAACTTGATAAGACTTTTCACATCAAAAATTTCACCAGCCAGGAAAAACCATCTTTCTCAAATCCTGCATCCCTGATTAGGACTTAGAAAAGAGAGACACCAAAGTCATTGTATGCTTTGCCTAGTTATGAAGAAGAGTTTGCTAAATGTACACGTGTGAAAGTCTACTGGCCATTTTATCCACTCTACTGCCGTTCATCTTCATGATTATCTCCATTTTACAGTTGGGAGAACCAAGGCTTCAGGAAGCTAAGAAGCTGCCCAAAGGCTCACAACTATTAAAGGACAGAGCTAGGATCTGGCAAAGAGCCCTAATGTAATAAATATGGCCCTTATAGCTGAACTTCACCCCTGACTCAACTCCCAGGAAATGTGAGCTTTCAAAGGGCCAGTTCCCAGAAAACCTTCTACCATCCTGGCATCTAGGAAGCTGCCTCAGTCTCTTATACAAAACACTACTGTGCCCACCTGATCCCACTTTTTTTTTTCAGTCTCCAAAAACGTGATCTTCTCTCATGATGCCAATTACGCAGAAACAATGGACTTCTTCTTAATAATTAACTATTCATCATGTATGAAAGAAAATCCTGGAATGGTTACTTCAAATACGAAAGTGTCAGCTCAAAGGAAAACTTCTAATAATTCTCTGGAGTAGGGGAAGAGTTCTAGAGGAAGCCTTCTTGCAACTTTAACCAAAATGCTGTGGATTGTGTATATGATAAGAGCAGAATGTCTTGATCCCAGGAGAATACACATAAACAGAGGAGGTAACTGGATTAATCATTCTGACACCTGAAAGGATGACAAGCAACTTTTAACCTACTGATAATCAGTGGAGGGCGCTGTCATTATAGATGGCTTAGCCAGACTATGGGGTATCACATTAGCTAACTGCCTGGCCAATTAGAGGCATGTAATTCTTTCATATACTTAGCTTAGAAGTGAAGATCATTCAAAACAGTTTCATTGTCTCTGACACATATCCAAATTTTTGATAACAGCTAAGCCCTTTACTAAGTAATTGAATAAAATAATGCATTCAAGCCCCAGAAAACCTCTCAGACCTCTTTTTATCTCTATGTTTTATTGATGGAAAAATGGATTGCGATCCACATTTCTAGACTGGACACATGCCACGTGATAGATTTCTTTTTTCTTTGTAAAACTTAAGCATTCCAAACTTATTGGAGGACTTAAACGATTCTGATCATTTTGAAACTAGCTGTCAGATTTAATCTATGCTAAAAAGACAGAGGGCAAATGTATTCTGAAGCTTGTTATATAATTTACAGATTATTCTTGCAATTTATATTCCATCAAATAGGTATATTAGGCTCTCAGAAAGCACGTAATGATCAATTAATTTCAGCAGAGCCATCACCGTGACACTTATGGGACAGACATGATTAGACCCTTTTCAAGAAGAGTCCCAAGGTCAAGTCATCAAATGTGACTGATTACATTTTCTAATGGTTTCTCCATGCCCATTAAGGAGCACTCAGCTATTCAGCTTCTCTTCTGATCGTGACATTCAAAATTTGCTCGGATGGCTCCTGACAAGCAAAAATGTATTCTCTAATCTTTAACCACATAAACAATAGCTAACCACTTGTAATTGAGTTTAAATTGATTTCAGGTGGCTTCAGAGAAAAGCAATTTCTACAACAGATTAACCTCTTAATTAAAGTATATTAAGAGTACTGTCAGGTGGTGAAATTCTGCTACAGCAGAAAATTATACCTCATTGACATTCATTTATGAAAGAATTGTTGCTCCATTCCCAGGTAACAGGTTACTTATTGATGGTTCTTGCTTCACTGGGTCAACGCAAGTCCGCCTCAGTCTGTAGACTCTAGGTCTGCCGTGAGGGACAGGTGTGGGCAGGGAGGGGGTGATGTCAAGCAGACTTTATTTACAGCATGATGCTGTCCTTTCATTATTTGTGATGTGATGCTCTCCTCGTGCTTACATCAGCAGAAAGTCACTTTCCTCAGGAAAGTGGATCCTGGGAAAACCACAGACTCTGGGGAGATCTGAGGAACGGGAAAATCCGATGTCAGCCTCCACAGGCAGGATCACCAAACTGCCCACTGCCGGGAGTTCTTTAATGCATTTGAGCAGACATCCCTGTCCTCCAGGCTTGTGCTGTCCAAGAGCGGTCTTCAGATCAGCATCACTTGGGAACTGCTAGCGATGTAGAGTCTTAGCGCCCACCCCCACCCCCAGTCAGTTCAGTCGCTCAGCTGTATTCAACTCTTTGCGATCCCATGGACTGCCACATGCCAGGCTTCCCTGTCCATCACCGATTCCTGGAGCTTGTTCAAACTCATGCCCATTGAGTCAGTGATGCCATCCAACCATCTCATCCTCTGTCATCCCCTTTTTCTCCTGCCTTCAGTCCTTCTCAGTACCAGGGTCTTTTCCAGTGAGTCAGTTCTTTGTATCAGGTGGCCAAAGGATTGGAGTTTCAGCTTCAGCATCAGTCCTTCCAATGAATATTCAGGACTGATTTCCTTTAGGATTGACTGGTTTGATCTCCTTATAGTCCAAGGGACTCTCAAGAGTCTTCTCCAACCCCACAGTTCAAAACATCAGTTCTCTGGTGCTCAGCTTTCTTTATGATCCAACTCTCACATCCATACATGACTACTGGAAAAGCCATAGCATTTTCATTTCCTAGCTTCAGTAGACCTACTGAATTAGAGTCACTGTTTTAACAAGATTTCCCAGAGAATTCATTTGTGCTTTTATAATTTAGAAGTTTAGGGAGTACCATTAGCCCTCCATATCTGCAGGTTCTGTACTCATGAATTCTACCAACTGCAGATGGCAAATATTTGGAAAAGGAAATTCCAGAAAGTTCCAAAACACACACACACACAAAATCGCCATGTTCCAGCAGCTATTTACATAGCATTTACATTGTATTAGGTATCATAAGCAATCTAGAGATGATTTAAAGTATACGGGGGAGCAGGGACGTGCATATGTTATTTGCACAAAGGGCTTGAGCCACAGGGAATATAGCCGTTATCCTATAATAACTTTAAATTGAGTATAATCTTTAAAGACATTGAAGCACTATGTGGTACACCTGAAACTAATATTGTACATCAACTATAATCTGAAAACTAAAAGGCAGGGAAAAAAAAAAAAAACAGAAAAAACTAAGGAACTTTTGCATCCGTGGATTTTGGTATCCCCAGCCATCCTGGGAGGAATCCCCCAAGGATACTAGGGGAGGAATGCAGTGTTCTCAGTGAGTGTTATGATGGATCCCATCATCTTAGCTGTATTTATGCATCCGAAATACCTGGTCAGGCTTCCCTGGTGGTACAGTGGCTAAGAATCTGCCTTGCAATGCAGGAGACACAGGTTCAGTCCCTGGTTGGGGGAAGATCTCACATGCCACGGGGCAACTAAACCCACATGCTGCAACTACTGAAGCCCACAAGCCCTAGAGCCTGTGCTCGGCAACAAGAGAAGCCCCTGCAATGAGAAGCCTCCACTCTGCAAGTAGAGAAAGCCCGAGTGCAGCAGTGGAGACCCAGTGCAACCAAAACATTTAATTAACTTAAAAAAAACCTGGTCAGAGATTTCCCTGCTGGTCCAATGGTTAAGAATGCACCTTGCAATGCAAGGGATGTGGGTTTGATCCTTGGTCGGAGAACTAAGATTCCACAGGCTGAGGGGGAACCAAGCCCATGCACAGCAGTGAAGATCCTGCATGCTGCCACCAAGACCCACTGCAGTCACATCAATGAATATTTTTTAAAAAAGAACAACTGGGTCAGTTTGATGAAAAGAATAACAGAACTGGCACTGAGCATCATGGAAGCCAGACAATCTCCTCTGGGCACTTTACTTTCCTCTCCCTCCTTTCAAGAGCTTCCTGGCTTCCCGGAGTTCCTAACCTGGCCACGAACAGCCCAGGTGCGTTCACACCCACTGACTTGGTTCCAGCCCAGGACATGGGACGTTCAGAGTTTCTGACTTGGGCAGAGTCTAGCTTTAACCCTGTGCTGTCTCCCTGGGCTGGGGATAATCTGACCCTACCAGTCTCCTCTCTTGGCATTAATGGAACTTTTAGCTCACATTCCTGCACTGGGCCCAGCCTCTGTCATCTTTAGCCTGGGGATTTTTGGTTGCTTTCTCAACTTGCCTTTTTGATCTTGCCCACTTGGTCTCAAGATATGTACACTTACCTGTCTAAACTTGGGTTGGGGCATTGACTTCTAAGCCATCCCATAGGCGGCAGCCTCCAGGCCACTTCACTGTGGCTTGCGGTTGGTCAAAGGAAGTCCCATGATAATGCAACTGTGCTCAGCACCCCAGATGTTTTTTAGGAAAATTGTTTTAGAGCAGCAAGTCTCTTGCTTGACCACACACTAAAATCACCTGAAGAAACTGAAATTTTCCAACATCAAGGGTCCCATCCCAGGAGAATTTAAATCAGAATCTCACATCCTGAATATAAACGTTTATACAAGCTACAAGGTGATTCTTAGATGGGGCCAGAGTTAGGAAACACCAGATAAGAGAATATCAAACCAGTCAGTCCTAAAGAAAATCAACCCTGAATATTCAGTGGAAGAATTGATGCTGATACTCAAATATGCTGGCCACTTGAGGCAAAGAGCCGACTCATTGGAAAAGACCCTGATGCTGGGAAAGATTGAAGGCAGGAGGAGAAGAGAATGGTTAAGATGGTTAAGGATAAGATGGTTAGATAACATCACTGACTCAGTAGACATGAGTCTGAGCAAGCTCCGGAAGATGGCGAAGGACAGGGAGGTCTGGCGTGCTGCAGTCCATGGGTTTGCAAAGAGTCAGACACGAAAACAAAACAAGAGAAACTACCCCCCCAGCCACACTCACCCCTTCTTCACACTGTATGCTTGAGTAAACTTTACTTCTCCTCATATTTAACTTAATCTCTCTCCCCACCACCAGAGCATTTAGAAAATAATGAATGAAGTGTAGCTTAATCGGGGGAGGGGAGGAAGGAAGGCGGTGGGGAGGAAGGACCTTCCTGCTTTATCGATCCCATTGCTAAGACTGCAAAGAAGATTATCCAGGGTGGAAAGTAAACTGACATCACCTCAACTCACCCCAGCTGCAGGTGCATCCCTAGTTCAGAAGGATCCTAGGAAGTAAGAAGATGTAACCTGATGATCACAACCACTCTCAAGCCTCGAAGAAAGAAGCATCAGGCAAGAGATTTAACACGATCAACACATGTTTTTTCCGTTGGCACATGTTCCAAAAAAAAGAAAAACTACTCCCACACTGTTGCTGTTTATAAGTGGTCATTCTAACCCATCCTGTGCATCCTTAATGAGGAGGTAAAGTGGAGCGGGGACTGGGTGCTCTTCAAAGGGTCTGTCCACGCCCGAGATTAACAGAGGAGACAGCAGCTGACCCCTCCACGCCTCCCTATGCCAGGGTTCCAAGCCCTGTGTCCGCCCCTGGGTGGGTCCGAGCCCACAGGGGAACCAGGTCAGAACACCTGCTGCAGTGAGGAGGAAGCGGGGTGCACCTGTCACGCTTCCTCCCCTCACCTTTTCTTCACGGGTCAAGAATTCATAACAACTGCCACCACATGCTGATTCTCTAAGAGCTTGCCCCAGCCCAGAGAGGAGCCGCACCTGGGAACTGAGAGACATGCAAATTCTCTGGGGAGGGCCCGCGCAGACCCACTGAATCAGAAACACTAGAAGCGGGGGCAGCAAGTTGTATCTTAAGATGTCCCCCAGCTGACTCGGATTTGAAAAACACAACTTTATTATTTTATCCGTACTTAGAGCTTTCTTGATTTCCCTAGTAACTCAGATGGTAAAGAATCTGCCTACAGTGCAGGAGACCTGGGTTCCATCCCTGGGTCGGGAAGATCCCCTGGTGAAGGGAATGGCAACCTACTCCAGTATTTTTGCCTGGAGAATCCCATGGACAGAGGAGCCTGGAGGGCCGAAGTCCAGGGGTTGCATAGAGTCGGACAGAACTAAAGTGATCAACACACACACACAGAGCTTTCTTAGGAGTCTCCTCCGTCATCTTTCTGCTCTGGTCTGGTAAGGGGAGGGGATGTGAAACTGCTGGCTCTCCACTGAGACTTCCTGAGCCCTGGAGCTTACAGGGTCCCCAGCTGGTTCTCAGCAGTCCACCTTCTGAATCTCTGAGCCTCTGTTTGGATCCCATGAGTGGTCTAAGTCCTGTGTTCTTGTGAGAGGACCCCTGCACTTTCCTGAGCAAATGAGAATGAAGAGGACGATGCCAAGAGGATGAGAGAAAGAGAAACAGAAGGAAACGAGCAATAGAAAAATTGCTTTTAATAATCACCTACTCTGTGCCAAGCACTGTGCTAGACGCTGAGAACACAGTAACCCTCCAAGTCCTTACTACAATCTCGTATAGTAGTAACATCACCCCTTGTGTTCAGGGGATGAACTGCTGAAGCAAGAATGTGGTTCCAAACTGCACCCTTCACCATCTTCTCCCTCAAACACTGGGTTCTCTGCTCTTAGGCTTAGTTTATCCCTTCGTTTTGGTTTCAGTGAATGGTGGCTTGGTTGGCCAACCCCCACATGTGATGTTTCAAACTCCAATCTTCTTTTGATTAAATTAGAACATCAGTTTAATCCTTTGAAATGTTGAAAAATGAAACTGACCAATGAGGCCAAGAAACTTCAGCTCCAGTGTCTTGAGAAGAAGCCTGAATTTGGATTTCATTCTCTGCCTTGACCGTGTGACCTTGAAAAGCACCGGCCATCTCTGAGTTCTCTCTCTACCATTCTCTGCCTCTGCAGTGCTGCTCAAAAATCAAAAGCGCTATTGATGTAGGAGCACTCTACAAACTGGAAAACACCACCGAAAATAGAAATTATTATTATGTCTAAAAACTAGTTCAGCTCTCTTTTTTTTCCCCCCTCTGGCTGAATTGACTAACTACCTAGACTCAGGAAGGGAGACAAGATCTTTTATGGCTGGGTTCATTCCAACAACAATACTTTCCACAAACATCCATTAAGGCCCTAACATGAGCCAGGCACTTTTATAGGTATTTTCTCTTTTCAGAGACAAGACATTTATGACTGAGTTACTTCTGCAACTTCTCATCTGTTGGCGAGTGTTATACCTGCTGTGGACTAAAGTCAGGGAGCTGGACCTAGGCAGCTTGATTAACTGGATTTGGACACCACTGCTTGACTCCACAAGCACCCAACTGTCCCCAACTTGCCTCAGCTCCTCGCCACATGCGCATCTGTGTGGCCCATGGGGCAAGGTCAAGGTCATGCGGCTTTTTCATGGAGGCCATTTGGTCACAAGGATTCCCAGCAAGAGAAGGAGGATGAATCACAACAGCTCCATTGCCCTGTAACAAACAGCTCCGAACCCATGCCCCGCTGAGCATGAGTCAGGTTGAGTGCAGAATCAGAGGCCGTCTCCTTCCCAGCTTTCTACATTTTTCCGTCTTGCTTCTCTTCCTGGGTTTGTTTTGCCTTTAGGTTTTCTTTTCTTTTTCAACTTTCTACCTAGGTTTTGAGACTTTCCTCTCAGTGCCTTGGCTAAGAAAGAGGCAGCACATGTTTTTCTTAAGAAATGCGTTTGGTATAAATATGGTATATTATTCCTACATTTTATATAGCATATGTATATTATATCTCATATATAAATATATATTAACGGCATATAAATGTGCATGCTGTGCTCAGTCACTCAGTTGTGCCTCTTTGTGACCCCATGGACCCTGCCAGGCTCCTCTGTCCATGGGATTCTCCAGGCAAGGATACTGGAGCAGGTTGCCATTCCCTTCTCCAGGGGAATCTTCCCAACCCAGGGATTGAACTCACATCTCCTGCTTCTGCTGCCTTGGCAGGTGGATTCTTTACCACTGTGCCACATGGGAAGCCCTATCATGATGCCTAACACGCAGTAAATGCTGGAGAATATTTGCCACTATTGATTATGATCACACCTTAGACAAAGATGGGATGGCATTTCCTCAGTCATCCAGGAAGCCCACATTCATGGCCTCTGCACACACACACACACACACACACACACACACACACACACTCCCCAGTATAGTTTGGGAGCTAAGCTCTCCATTGGCCTTCTATTATCATATCTGAAGTACATTTTGTTATAAGGGGAAGGGTTTATATACAAGAGGCAACAAAGAAGGAGCAAGGTCAACAACACTGGCCAAGAGAACTTCCTAAGGACCTGACCTTGGGATCCCAGAAAAAAATAATCTCCAACAGAAGTTCAGGGAAGAGAGGAAGAAGTCCAAGGGGAGACAGACAGCCATGCTGTCAGGGTTTCCTGAAATAAATTACTGATGGAGAGACAGCCTTTATAAAGTTCACCAAATCTTGCAAAAACATGACTACCGTAGTAGGAGAGCTTGCCAAATTATGCAATTTGGAGCAAAATGCTCCTTTCCACCCCCACTGTGATGTTCAGCTCCTGGCTAAGCCAAAAGCAGTTACTGGCAAGAAAATAATTAAAAAAAATTTTTTTTTGGCATATGGTGAAAAGCAGGGAAATAGGAAAAGAATCCTAGAGGAGTTTTTCCCCTAACCTTTGATTAAGATGATTTTCTGCATTTGGCAAAACAGCATTAATCAAAACACATAATTCATAATGAAACTCATTTCAAAGCTTTAACCTTCCGTGAAAGTTTTGGATGAAGAATCTATCCTGAAGATACACACTTCTATGCACATAAAGACGTTCAGGCCTGTCGAAGGCAGCACTTTTTAATAATTCTGAGAAACAATTGAAAGGTCTAAAAATGAAAGAATGGCTAGTCAGATTCAGTATATGCATCTCACAGGAATCTATAGAACTATTACAACCAATGGACTGTGTTCAGACTGATAGTGAATGATGCCAAATACAACAAGCTGAACCAGGAAAAAGGCGATCCGTTAGGTAATATATTGAGTACAGGGATATCTTGGCAATATCGTGGGTTTACCACTACAATAAAATGAATATTGCAATAAAGCAAGTCACACAAATTTTTTGGTTTCCAGAACATAGGGAATTTATGTCTCATTCACTTCCGTATTCCTCCTACCTAAAATAGCATCTGGCACCTTGTAGAGACTCAGCTATCTGTCATTTGACTGAATGAGTGAATGTTCATAAACTATTTTGTAATGAACAGTTTTGAGATGGTCGGATGGCATCACCAACTCGATGGACATGAGTTTGGGTAGACTCTAGGAGTTGGTGATGGACAGGGAGGCCTGGCGTGCTGCAATTCATGGGGTTGAAAAAAGTCGGACACGACTGAGCGACTGAACTGAACTGAATGAACAGTTTAATACATATGTATACCTATGTGTTTATATACACATATATGTGTATATATACACCTATACATATAGGTATATATATATATATATATGCTGATGGATGTGTATATGTAATAGCTGCTGAAATTGTGACGACTGTCAAGTCAGGCATACAGGTACTGATGCTTTAAGACCAAAGCATGCTGGCATATATGGCACACTCTTCCTGTGACCTCTTTACCCCTGATCTCTCACCTTTCATTGGGGTTACTTTTCCTCCACATTTTTTCTATTGATACATTAATGCTGCACCAGTATATAAAATGTTTAAAGTCAACGAATAAAAAGAATAAGGTTGTTTCTGGTTCCTTGGAAGACCTTCTCCTGCTTTTTATCTATGAAAAAGGAATGGTAACCCACTCCAGTATTCTTGCTTGGAGAATCCCAAAGACAGAAGAGCCTGGTGGGCTATAGTCCATGGGGTCACAAGAGTCGGACACAACAGAAGCAGCCTAGCACACACTTTCTATCCGACAAATGCTTGCCACTCTTCAGAAGCTCTGCTGGGGGCCCACAGGGCTCTGCTTCCCATGGGTACCTAAAATCTAGTCTCCCCACAACATCTGGGTCTGGCCACGATCCTTGCATGCGCCCTTCTGTCCTGAACAACTGTGGCCCCTGCCCCTGAAAGGAGTCCTCACAAGCAAGGGCAGAAGGGAGCATCTGCCCAGGTAGGCAGAGTGAGAAGCCAGAGCTGGTGGCCCCCTGCCATGCAGATGCCACTGGCCTTCGTGGTCACATTGGGCGATGCTCACTGCCCCCTGTGGGTCTGGGCCAGGCTCCCGACGTGTGGTGGTCTTATCCATTCTGGGCTCACACCAAGGGTCAGCAGGTCTGTGGGAGCTGCAGTGTTCCCGAGTCTTCTGACCCTCTTTCCTGCCTCTGGGCTTCATGGTGTCCTACCACTCCAACTCTAGAACAACACTCTCCAAGGCCTGGGGGCCAAATGCATCTGTCTGCCCTGTGGCATCTCTCAGCCAGCCAGGCCTCCCATCGACACTCACTGTCAGGTGACAGTGCTGGGTGTCATGGGGCTGGACAAGGAGGCAGGATGTGGGGGCCCTGACTCTGTGGGGCTCCAGCTCTGCCCACCCACATTTGGGACCACTTACAATGAACCTGCTGACTTCAGTGAAGTCAGTCGCTGTGATTAGGGGAGTTGGGGTCATTATCACAGAGTCTCGTCCAAATGTCCCTCAGGCATGTTTCTAGATTGCATGGAGCTTTGGTTTGCATAGTTCCTTCCTGAACAAAACCAGGTAGATGCCCAAGCTGACCTTCTCTCTCATCTTTGGAGATGGGTTCAGTCCAGGCTTTGTAGGCAGGCTGAGTCTGAACAATGTCTAGGAAAGCTGGGTGTACCTTGAGAAGAGGCCATGGCTCTGTGAGAAGACCCCGGCCTGGACTCCTGACCCGGGATCACCCAGGGGGCCCACGGGCCTCCAGCACAGTGCTGACCACAGGCAGCCTCGGAGCACTCCATGACCAAGGTCTGGGCTGTGCCTGTTCTGAGAGGGATGGCTGAGGACCAGTTTAGCAGGAGTGGAGGAGCTGTCTAGAGTCATCACACGTCATTATGCATTGCCCCCTCCCCTGCTTCAACAGCATCTTATAACACAGATGTCTCTGTATGTATATGAGTTTCAATATAGGCAGAGCTGCAAGATTTTGTCTCCATCCCAGCCGAATGTGTTGGGTTTTGTTTTATTTGTTGGGGTTATAGTTGCTTTACAGTGTTGTGTTTGTTTCTGCTGCACACCAAAGTGAATCAGCTGCATGTATACATATACCCCTCCCTCTTGGGTCTTCCTCCCACGCCCACATCCCACCCCTCCAGGTCATCAGAGAGTACGGAGCTGAGCTCCAGTGTGCAATGTAGCAGGTTCCTACTAGCTATCTATTTTATACACAGTAACATATTTATGTCAATCCCAGTCTCCCAACTTATCCCCCTGCCTGTGTCCACATGTTCATTCTCTATGTCTGCATCTCTGTTCCTGCCCTGAAAATAGGTTCATCTATACCATTTTTCCAGATTCCACATGTATGTGTTACTATATGACATCTGTTTCTTTCTTTCTGACTTACGTAACTCCGTATGACAGACACTAGGTCCATCCACGTCTCTACAAATGACCCAACTCTGTCCCTTTATATGGCTAAGTAATATTCACACAATGGGATAATACTCAGCCATAAAAAGAAACAGAACATACTGGTAACTGGAACAGTCTGGGTGCCTTTGCATGATTCTGAAGTGCCAACTGTGGCGGTGGTCACCTTTCACCCCGGATGGAAGGCTGCCTCAAGGCAGTCCACTTGAGGCGTGTTTGGGTGAGTCTAGGTTGCCCTCCATCCCCACCACGGCCCCCAGGGCCCAGCACAGCGAGGGTTACCAAGGCCTGCAGGTGAAGGGGAAAGGGGGGTAAACCATGTGCCCACCAGTCCAGAGAGCAGAGCAGAACTCATCTTCAAATGCAGAGGAAGGAGTTTTCGTCCTCTTTTGCTGACTTCAAAAAAAAATTATTTGGGGGTGGGGAGTGGGGAAGAACCCTGAGGGTCTTATGAGAGGCGTCCCCACGCCCAGCTCACTGACTGCATCCTGCCTCGCCTCCTCAAGTCAGGACACCCAGCCACACTGGCTTATGCCCTGGACCTCTGACTCCCCAGCTCTCCCCTGCCTTGGGGCCTTTATGTGCACTTGTCAATTCCTCTTTCTAGAATATTCTTCTCTCACCTCAGCTTAACTGTCACCTCCTCAGAAAGACTTTCCCTGGCCATGTTAAACAAATAACCCTCACTTCCCAGGCTGTCTCTCTCTATCCTACCCTCTTGTTTCATCCCTCCAATCTGCAGGTAGATTGTGTATTTATTTCTTGGTTTATTGTCTGTCCCCCTTGACCACAACATCAGCCCCACGAAGGAAGAAACCTTGTCTGTTTCATAAACCCGTGCCCTGCACATAATTCAATAAATATTAAAGGAATGAATGATGTTATCATAGTCTTTTAAGATTCTTAACAGAGAGAGGGGGGGAAAAAAAAGCCTTCCATGAATTCCAAGCAGAGAGAAGAGCAAATAAAGCAGAAAATGGAAGAACTGTTAACTGCCACATTAGCTCGAGACTGAAGCAACCGGAAAAGCGAAAATCTGAACACTTAATTATAAAACGTGGGCAAAGGCAGCTTTCAAAGAGGAACAGGATTCTGTCCTCAGGAAGCAGATGGATTATAAAATGCCAAGGATGGCTACTTCACACCCCCTCAAGACCCGTGCCCAGTTCCTTGCTGGAAGGACAGTGTGAATTTTTTCAGCCCCTCCTGAGAACCCTTCAACCAGAAACACTCCAAATGAAAGGACGAAAGAGCCCGAGAAGCCATGCCATGGACAGCATCTGGGCAGAATAAGAACATCTGTTCCCAGCATGAACCCTATTAGCTTCATCTTGTGGTTTTCATTTTTTTTTAAAATGTACAATTATGATACATGGATGTAATTTGTGGCAAGGTAGAAAGGGGCACCCCTCAGTGAGCTATGTCTCAGGGAGGACACAGCTGCCTAGAGGGGTGCCCACACACCCAAGGACAAGCTGTGGCCAGCAGCGACAGCTGGGTTAGCTGGAATCAACAAGCCTGACTTCAGAGGCAGGGGCCCGAGGGGACTGGAGGAAAGACAGTGAGCAAAGGGGTGGGGGAGGGAGAGAGGAAAGAAGAAGGTGGGTCTGGCAAGTAACAGGACAGGCAACCAAACCCAGGCAACTAAACCCAGATCATTGGAGTTGGAACCGCAGCAAGCCGCTTCCTAGACACGTAACCTCAGGCAAGTTGCCGAACCATTTTGTGCCTTGGCTTCCTCCACCCATGAGAGGTGACAATCATGGCCCTTACCGCAGAGGGTCAACATGAGCGTGGCAAGAGTCAATGTCAGCACTTGCCCGGAATAAGCCCCTAGATGCCGTCAGCTGCCCCCAGGGTTATTATTGCCACCATCATCAGCATCGTGACTTCTATGACTGCACTGACTCCTTCCAGCACAACCAGCTGCACACTGGTATTATTCCCAGGGCAGGAAGTCAGTGGGTGGAAATGAAGGGCCTGGCCTCAGCCCTCTCTCTCTCTAGAATCCAGGCTCCTTACAATGTTCATGCAGGACTCTGCCTCCCCAAACACAGCCCTTGAACTTAGTGCTGCTCCAGTGAACACCAGCTAGAAGGCAGAAGCAACGCAGACTGAAGCTCTCTTGATTTGTGAGATGAAAGGCCAGGGGCAGCCTCCTTTCCTAGGCCCGATTATTACAGATGGTACCACCTGCCCCTAAAGAAACAGGAAACTCGACAGACACGGGTTCAAATCCCAGCTCCACACTTGAGAGCAGCAGGCATGGCCTCAGGGCTGAGCCCCTGTGCTCCCTGCTGGAAACAGACTAAGATGCCCTCAGGATGTGGTGGAGACTCAGCAGGATCAGCTGCAGACCTCACGGTGTCGGGCACCCGGCACACAGTTGCTCTGCCCATCACTAAATAACTGCAAGCTCCTCGCGATAGCTGGGGAGCAAACGGGAAAATGCGACAGAAAGGTAACAGGGGAGAAAGGGGAGGGAAGGTTTTGGCAGATGGCTGACCTGGAAGCAGGGACCAGAGGTCCTGGGGTGAGGACACAGGCCGCCAGCAGGGGCAGAGGGAGGCCGGCTCTGGGGAAGATAACAGCTGGGCTGCCTGGGAGTTAAAGAACTCCCTTCCCTCAGCACCACAAGAGCTTCTCAGAATGACAGTATTGGTGTTCCTGATAGCCAGAGCTTCAAGAAAAGTTTCAAGAAAAGGCTGGGCCACAAGGGAAGCCCAAGGATACTGGAGTGGATAGCTTATCCCTTCTCCAGAGGATCTTGCCGATTCGGGAATCGAACCGGAGTCTCCGGCAGGCAGATTCTTTACCAACTGAGCTATCAGGGAAGCCCAAGAAAAGGTTCAGTGATGTGCAAAAAAATATCTGTATAAGAGATCAGGAATTTGTGGAATATCCTAATCGAACCAGGGTCTCTTGCATTGCAGGTAGATTCTTTACCAACTGAGCTATCAGGGAAGCCCAAGAAAAGGTTCAGTGATGTACAAAAAAATCTGCATAAGAGATCAGGAATTTATGGAATATCTTGTAAAAGAATTTCTTGCCAACTCCAGTAAAACAAATAAATGAATACTATGAGAACTCTAGACCACCTCTTGTTGTTTAGTCGCTCAGTCGTGTCCGACTCGTTTGTGACCCCAGGGACTGTAGCCCACCAGGCTCTTCTCCATGGGATTTCCCAGGTAAGAATCCTGGAGTGGGTTGCCATTTCCTCCTCCAGGGGATCTTCCTAACCCAGGGATCAAACTCATGCCTCCTGCATTGCAGGCAGATTCTTCTCAGACCACTGAGCTACCTGGGAAGCCAGACAACTCTTAGCAAACTATAAAATTGTTAGTAAATTGATAAAAGGGGAGAATAATGTAGTTATTACCTGCTATCATTAGGAATACCATATTAGAAATTTCCAGTATAAATTGGAAGTTATACTTATGTAACAGCATAAGATATTTTACCAATATATAAAAACTATAAGCTTCTATAGGAAAAGATCTGATAAATTTAGTTTTTCCTTCCTTTTTTCCCAAAATGAGGATTTTTTTAGTGATTATTCTAAATAATAACATGAGATCACACTCTAACAAAAATAAAAGGATTTATTAACAAGTTGCCAAAATTTTATGAAAGGCACGTGAGAGGAGGTATATGCCTAATATATATATGTATATATATAAAATAACCTATGCAGAAGGGTTCATACTCAATGGACTCTCAGGTTTTGCTATTTACATTTATGTAAGTTCCTTCCTCTTAGAAGAAATCCTCTCGATGTTTTAGCGACCTGGGTGTTGGTATATGCAAAGTTCTTATCATCTTCGTCATCACTGACTCAATGGACATGAGTTTGAGCAAACCCTGGGAGATGGTAAAGGACAGGGAGGCCTGGTGTGCTACAGTCCATGGGGTCACAAAGAGTCAAACTCAAATGAGTGACTGAACAACACAAATATCATCTTGGGCAGGTGGCCTAAACTCTCTGAGCCTCAGTTTACCCATGTGCATGAGAAGTTGAATAGTTGAACCTACCTTATAGGTGGGTGTAAAAATGAAAAGAGATAAAGCACAGGAGGGGTCAGCCTGATGCCTGGCACAGAGAGAGAAGCCAATCAGTGTCAGCTAATACTAAATATTAGTGCCATCTGCATTATTATTTGGCAATTGCAGTAGATGGAGCACCACTACATGGCTTAATAGCCATACAAATCTGATTTCTGGAATTGGTCCAAGGAAAGTAATAAAAAAATATCAGCCCCTTCCTCTGCATCTCACCCTATAAGGATCAGTTACCAGGAGCTCTCAACTGCACGTTAGAAGCACATCTTGAATTTCCCTGGTGGCCCAGGGGTTGGGATACCACGCTTCTACTGCAGGGGGCACAGGTTTGATCCCCTCATTGGAAAACTAGGATCCCACATGCTGCACAACATGGTCAAAAATTAGAAGAAGAAAAAAAAAAGCATCTCTCTCCCCACTGTTTTCCTCGTCTCTCATGGACTCTTTACTAACTGCCAGGGGCTCCTCTGTGTTCCTGCTGCTAATTCATTTCATCCATTCCTCACACAGAAACTGCATGGCCCATCTTTGAAGTATTAGCTTGTCTTACATTTTGATTCCTGCATATTTTTTCATTCTCCTACACAGTATAACTACATTCGCTTTCATTTGTGCTGTGCTCAGTCATGTTCGACCCTTTGCAACCCAGTGGACTGCAACCTGCCAGGCTCCTCTGTCCATGGGGGTTCTCCAGGCAAGAATACTAGAGTGGATTGCCATAACCTCCTCGAGGGGATCTTCCCCACTTAGGGATCGAACTCAGGTCTCATGGAGGAGTCTTTACCATCTGAGCCACTAGGAAAGCCCCAAAATACTAGAGTGGGTAGCTTATCCTTTCTCCAAGGGATCTTCCAGACCCAGGAACTGAACCAGAGTTTCCTGCACTGCAGGTGGTTTCTTTACCAGCTGAGCTAACAAGGAAGCCCTTTAAATGGCTTACCATTTGGTTAAATTATCCTTCCCAACACTTCCCAGAGCTCCTCTGGCAGGCAGCCTTTGTAATTAGAACATGACAGGGGCTCAGCAAATGGCTGTAGCTTGAACCACAAGCGTAAAAAAGTGCCCAAGTCAGAAGACTAGGGATTAGTATGCACACAGGACAATAAATGGCAAATTAGGAGAGTGGGCTTATAGCTGTATTTTTCTCACAGTTTCCTAAGTATGGGAACAAATATTTCCTCCGATGGCGATTCCTGAAAATGTCTCATTAAGATACACAGGTGCATAGCAGTGCTGTCCAGACGCAACACGGCAGAACATCCCATGAGCACTGTTTGCAAAGTCTGTTGCTGTTTTTGATCAGCATTTCTTCTGGGAAAGAGCAGGTGCCCAAAGTCTGAGAGACCACGTGCTGCCTGAGTGGACAATGTGAAAGAACAATGACCTCTGAAGTCAGAAGGAAATAAACCATGCCTGTCCTGGTCCACACCTACCCTTCTCTGAGCCAAAGGGAATTCACATCTGAGGCAGATCCCACTGTGGGCTCTGGCCTCCCCATCACATCATCTCAGGGTTTACTACCTGCTTATTCAAAGTCGTGGACTGCTAATCAAGGATCCTCCAGCAGTTTCAAAACTCCCACTGGTTCCAGGACTAAAATGATCTTCCTGGGACCAGGGGCCAAGAAGTGGGTTTATCCTGTATCCCATCTAACCCTCAGGTGAGGAGAGAGGCCATCAGGTTTGTGGGGTCCAGGGCTGCAGGCAGTGATTCACTCGCTCTTAGCAACCGTGACTTTTAGCGACATCTGGAAACTGATCATTCTCATCCGGCCTTTTTTTATTCAACTGCCTGCCCTGGGAGTGCTGCGGGTTTGGTTGGCCTCCTGCTGGAAGCTGATAGCTCATGCTAAGCCCCCCTCAAGAGGGCCCTCGGTGTCAGCTCTTCCCAGGCACGAGGGGTACGACCTGTTCTGAGCCCGCTTTCACACATAGTTGCCTCTCCCTAAATCTCTTAGTCATCACACCCCTTCCTGAAGACTCGCTGCCTGAAGGAAGATGCTTTCCTTTTTTTTTTTTTTTAAATTTTTGTTTAATGCTTATTCCATTTCACAGTACTGTATTGGTTCTGCCATACATCGACATGAATCAGCCACAGGTGTAGACGATCGCCCCATGTTAAAGCCCCCTCCCCACTCCCTTCCCTGCGCATCTTTTCCCTCTCTTTTGCAGTTTGGTTTCCCACTTGCAGTTTCAGAACCAATGAGGCAGGCAGAGGCAGCCTGTCACGGGGAGCAAACCAAAATTTCCTTTTTTTTTTTTTTTTAAATTTTTGTTTAATGCTTATTCCATTTCACAGTACTGTATTGGTTCTGCCATACATCGACATGAATCAGCCACAGGTGTAGACGATCGCCCCATGTTAAAGCCCCCTCCCCACTCCCTTCCCTGCGCATCTTTTCCCTCTCTTTTGCAGTTTGGTTTCCCACTTGCAGTTTCAGAACCAATGAGGCAGGCAGAGGCAGCCTGTCACGGGGAGCAAACCAAACCGAGCTTTGGTAGAGCATATGGTGGGGCCAGGCACAGTGAGGGAGACTGTGGGCACCTGTGACCCCAGCTCAAGAACCTGACCCCTGGGCTCCCACAGGAAAGCCCAGACCTCAGCTACTGGGAGTCATGGCTCTGAACATGAGAGGCATGGAAATCTTCCTGAGTTCTGCTGGACAATCCAGGGCCATGTGCAAACCCAATTTAAAAATAAGATGATGACTGGAGGAGGCCCTGGAGTCATAATAAATGAATAGGCATGGATTTACAGTCCAATTCTTGCCCTAAATAGCTGAGGGGTCCTGGACAAGTCACTTGACCTCTCTGAGGTTTTGTTTCCTCTTCCAAAAAAAAAAGTTGGAGAATTGCAGAAATTTGATAGAGTTTATGATAAAGACTAAATGAGATAGTGCATGATCAGTTCAGTTCAGTCGCTCAGTTGTGTCCAACTCCTTGCGACCTCATGAATCGCAGCACGCCAGGCCTCCCTGTTCATCACCAACTCCCGGAGTTCACTCAGACTCACACCCATCGAGTCCGTGATGCCATTCAGCCATCTCATCCTCAGTCGTCCCCTTCTCCTCCTGACACCAATCCCTCCCAGCATCAGAGTCTTTTCCAGTGAGTCAACTCTTCGCATGAGGTGGCCAAAGTACTGGAGTTTCAGCTTTAGCATCATTCCTTCCAAAGAAATCCCAGGGTTGATCTCCTTCAGAATGGACTGGTTGAAACTCCTTGCAGTCCAAGGGACTCTCAAGAGTCTTCTCCAACACCACAGTTCAAAAGCATCAATTCTTTGGCACTCAGCCTTCTTCACAGTCCAACTCTTACATCCATACATGACCATAGGAAAAACATAACCTTGACTAGACGGACCTTAGTCGGCAAAGTAATGTCTCTGCTTTTGAATATGCTATCTAGGTTGGTCATAACTTTTCTTCTGAGGAGTAAGTGTCTTTTAATTTCATGGCTGCAGTCACCATCTGCAGTGATTTTGGAACCCAAAAATATAAAGTCTGACACTGTTTCTGCTGTTTCCCCATCTATTTCCCATGAAGTGATGGGACCGGATGCCATGATCTTCGTTTTCTGAATGTTGAGCTTTAAGCCAACTTTTTCACTCTCCTCTTTCACTTTCATCAAGAGGCTTTTTAGTTCCTCTTTACTTTCCGCCATAAGGGTGGTGTCACCTGCATATCTGAGGTTATTGATATTTCTACCAGCAGTCTTGATTCCAGCTTGCATTTCTTCCAGTCCAGCGTTTCTCATGATGTATTGTGCATAGAAGTTAAATAAGCAGGGTGACAATATACAGCCTTGACATACTCCTTTTCCTATTTGGAACCAGTCTGTTGTTCCATGTCCAGTTCTAACTGTTGCTTCCTGACCTGCATACAGATTTCTCAAGAGGCAGGTCAGGTGGTCTGGTATTCCCATCTCTTGAAGAATTTTCCACAGTTTATTGTGATCCACACAGTCAAAGGCTTTGGCATAGTCAATAAAGCAGAAAGAGATGTTTTACTGGAACTCTCTTGCTTCTTCCATGATCCAGTGGATGTTGGCAATTTGCTCTCTGGTTCCTCTGCCTTTTCTAAAACCAGCTTGAACATCAGGGAGTTCACGGTTCACGTATTGCTGAAGCCTGGCTTGGAGAATTTTGAGCATTACTTTACTAGCATGTGAGATGAGTGCAATTGTG